>VXBR01008458.1:1274889-1301765 GCA_013400215.1 Cisticola juncidis
CCGCCAACCCGCCGCCGCCACGTCCGCCCGCCCGAGCAGGCGCACAGCCGGGCCGGCGCCCCTCGTCCTGCCCGGGCACCGGGAAAGCCGGGACGGGCAGCGCTGTGCTCCCCTCCTGCGCTCGGCGCCGGACAAGCGGGACGGCGAGTGCTGTGCTCGCATCTTGCCCTCAGCATCGGCCCCGTTCCCAGTCCCGCGGCCGGGATGAACGGATAAATAATCCCCGAGCCCCCCGGCAGCTTTCCCCAGCAGCCCCACCCGCAGCCAGGAAGGATTCCACACCGGCCGTACAGAACAAGGATGTCATGTTTAGTTTTGTCTAGAATTACTTCCAGTGATTTACAGAGCACTTACATTAAACAATGAAAGCATAAAATTGAGAAAACAATTCGAAAGGCACACGATACAATCAGGTTTTGTCACACAAATAACAGTGTCCATAGTACTCTGTCTCACGCTCATTTTATTTATTAGAAACAATGTAAAAAATCAGCACTGCAGCAGGTGGCATTTCAAGCACCAAGCAAGGTTCGTACTCCTGTGTACTGCAGCCCAGCCCGGGAGGAGCTGTCACTTCCAAGAGCCCCGAGCTATGGCTGAAGCACACTAAGGTGTTGGTTTCAAATTAGTTGTGCTTTTGTGAAGTGAAAGGGACACAGCATCCATGTCGTGCATGGGTAGCACTGAACTTTGGTTCAACACTTTTTATATACACAATGTATGCCCAATGACTACATTCGAACTACTGAGGTCATTGTTAAAGCTCTTCTAATTATGTAAGGTCAGCCAGGAGCAGAGGAAAGTCCGGGGGGCGGGGGGGGGGCAAGGAGGAGGGAAACAGAAACCTAGTTTGAATTATTTTGAATGAACGGGTGAAAGAAAATTGGCAGGGGAAAAATGAAGAAATAAGCAAACACAAAGCTGAAAGCAGGATCTGCCGAGAAGCCAAAACACAACAGAAGCTCCAGTGACTGGAAAGCCCAAAGGCTCAGCAGTCAGGAGTTACCTCAGCCCGCAAATGCTTTTCCATTTCCTGTGCTCTGCAGGAAAGGCAATGAATGGGAAGCGCCATCCATGCAGCTGAGGCGCTGTTCCTGGCCATGCCCAGGCTGCAAACCTGTCCCAGCACTACCAAGCCCCAAACCGCTTGTCTGTATCACAAACTCACTGGCCATTTCTCTCACTTCAGTGATGCTAAAGCTAATGACAATATAGAAAACTGCAAACGAGCCGCTAGTGACACAAATACCAACTCAGTAAATGTTTAGCTACAGGTGCTCAAGCTTTTGCTAACTGGCAAATCATTGCTTTTACAAAATCTCAATCCTGAGAGGCTACATGCAGAAAACAGCTTTGTGTAAAGTTCTCTTTATTACAGGCAACATTAGTCCATACAATAATACACAATACTGACATACAAGTGTAATCTTTCAAAATCATCATTTAAACAGCAAAGACCAAGAAACAGAATTTTAACTACTTCATTTTCAAAAATTAATACTTTTTTCCTCCCAAGATCCTTTTTCAGTAAATTATATTGAAACATACAAAGAGAAAAAATACCCATTCAACGTATATTGTAGTTAAATGGTTATTTTGTTTAAAATCTTTAATAAGAAAATCCTTTTTAGCAACCTACATATAGATAAGTAGCAAACTTTGTTTTAAACAAATCCTCTCCATTAAAAGATCTGAAGAATTTTCATCCATCATTTTCTTAGCCCACCAAAACGCCTTTTTGCAATACCTTGATACCTTAAAGATTTTCAACTGAAGGTCTGAGACTAGGGGGCTTCCTAGATATTATAACCACTCTTCCCCCCTCTTCTATTTCCTAACATTCTGTCCAACAGGAGGTGAGTAAGCACATAATACTTCAGATTTTTTTAATCACCACTCTGTTTCATGAGAGCATAGACAGGTCTGCTCAATCCCCCTAAACCTACCATACTTTGCTGTTCAGGAGGAACAATGTATGCCAATAAAAGCAGAAAACCTGCAGCTTTTCTGTCACATGCTTTTGATTATTGTCAAATTTTCTGGTTTATGCTTCCAGCTGATAACATGTATGTGTCATCTCAGTATTAGTTTAAATCGTTAAACAAAAAACTATATTTTCCAAAGTCATTATCACTGGGAGCAATCAAGTGATCTTTTCTTGCTTTGCTGAGTTTCATTCTTAAAACTTGTCTTCGTTCTTCCCACTCACGGAGTTCAGCATTTCCATGGGCAAATTTACAGTTGTTTCCTTCAGTGCAAGTACCAGCCATATATCTGTTAAGACAGATTTTGAACAGTGTTTTCATAGAATTACCATGATCACTACTGTGTTTGTATTTTCTTCAGGTCACGTTTTCAAATACGCTACATAGTAAGCACAAAAAAAAATTGGAAGAGTGTATACTTTTAAAAGTTAAATGACACTAACTCTGTTGAGCATTTGGTTGTATTTTTCTTTCCCAGCTGTCAAACATTTACAGAGCACAAAAGACGGCTCTTTCTTTCTATTCTTCATATTCCTACTCAGACAGATGCTTTATGCTTGAAACATCAAGTTTATCATGTTAATGACTACCTTATCATTTAACTCACTAAGCTAAGGAACGACTTTTGTTAAAAAAATCCAATTAATTAATTACCATTTTTAACTAAATTTGAGGTTAGAATACTCAGAACACTTTAACATGCCAGTTTGTATTCACTTGATGCTGCATATCCAAGGTCTGTTATGTTCAAAACAAATACATTTAGAATGTAAAATTAATGCTCTTCAAAATTCAGTAAGGAGACATGTAACTTTCCATGCAAAGACTACAAATGAAAAATAATTTGCTTTCTCTGCTTTGCAGTTTCTCAGGATCTCCAAGACACTCAAGATCTTCAACTGAAAACAGAATAACAAAAGCATCTGTACCAGCAAACTGAACCTTAAACTCCAGAATGTTCAATTCCAGGATTTTTAGCTTTCCAAAAAGATTCCAACAGTGGAAGGAATTTTCAACAGATTTACAAAAAAAAAAAAGTCTAATGAAGTCAGGTAAAACAGGCTGCACTGCAGAATTAAAGAGAGCAGCAAAACACACAACCAGTGCTGGGGAAAACCAACAGATCTTGGAATCTCTCTTCCGCATGTTGATGAATAATTTCTAGTAACAAATACTCAATTTTAACAAATTTGGTTTGATACTAACAACCTTTCTACTTGCCTTAAAGCTCCAGTATCACTGTCTAGCTAAGTACTGTTCTTGGGCTCTAATTAATATGCAGATGCCTAGGTAAACTTGTAATAATACCAACAATATTCACTTCCCACAGCTGCAATGAACCTGCTACCATTCATTAACATCACACAGGCAGTTAATTTGGTTCCAAAATTAGTCACTTTATCACTCCCTGAGTTCTAATATGTTAAAATACTGTTAATTACTTATTTCTTTGTTAAAAGATGTATGCAAATCAAGAAATAGTAGAAACTTGGTCAGAACCAGTAACTGCCTTAATTATTTGAACTATGAACTGTCATTTTTCAGCATTTTTGCCATCTCAAAAAAGACATACCTATCACAAATGCTAAAATATCCGGTTGGAAAGCGATACTGCCAGCAGTTCTGATCATCCTCAGTGTGGAAAACCTTCTCCTTATGCTTTTCAGAAGAAATGTGACCCTGCCATTGCTTCTCACTATTACAGTTCTTCCCACACATCCAACAATGAAAATCCACCTGTTTTACAAGGAATTTGAAAACAAAACATTGTGAATTCAATGCACTAAGGACAGAAGTTCTCCTGATACATTTTGAATGTTTTCTTTATGTTGGCCTGCAGGATATTGTTTACCTGAACAGACACAATTACTTTAACAATCACTTAAAGTTTATGATCTCCACTGGCTTTAGAAGAACTGATGTACAGTGTCAGTTACATTTAGTGTAGCAATCTATGGTCTAAGGAAGCACCAAGAAAATAAAAGAAACAACCTAAGTTACTGACTGGGAAAAAACCAGCCAAACAAACCCCAACATGCTTGGATTTAGGATTATACCTATGATTACTTACTGTAACTTCAGCATAGTCAGTTGGCATGTGAATTTGCTTTCCATTTTCTTTGCTTGCCTGAGCAGCTGTATCATCTCCTTTTTCTGGTTTTTGAGTTTTTAGCCATATGTCATACAACTGCTCCAAGTCTTGAACTAATGAGAGCAGAAGCTAAAATAAGTAATTAGCAATTAAGGCAAAAGTTTGAGAACACTAGATAAATGACTGAGTTTGTGATCATAATTCAGTCCCCACCTATTCTAAGAAGAAAAAGGTTAGGAAACAGATGTAGACAGTTACACAGTTCAGAGATTAAGAGCCAAGGGGAAGAGGATCTCTGCCCACTTACCAAGAGCCCTCTGTGCCTCTGAGGGGACAGGAAGATTCAGGTTTCTGAAGGGGCACCCAAAGCACAGGCAGCAGCTGTGCTGCTGCAAACCTACACCTGAATTTCACAGAACTGATCTCACGTGTACTACAGCTTCTGGTAAATTTAGTTTGCTTTCTTGCAGACCATGATCTGATCATTTATGTCATTTATTACTTCTCATTTTTGACACTCTCTCCCCAGTAACATTGATGGGATAATAAAGTCAGCAACAGAAAGTGAATGGTGACTCCCAGTAAATAGAGTGGGGGAGATTATTCTGCAAATAGCTTCCCCCATATATAATTCCATTAATCCATGTGTGTGCAATACAGGGTACAAAAACCAACTAATGTTGCTGCAAGGATTTCTACGACAACTAAAACAATAACACAAACTACTTTATTGTTAAAAAAAAATCAAGCAATGAATAAACAATACAGCTATTTTTATTTAATACTATTTTTGAATGCCTGGTCTGGGTTTATTTAAATTCAAAGACAAGGACACCTGCAAGGTTTACTCCAAAAGATGATTAAAGAAATTAGATTAAAAAGTAATTGAAGTACAAGAATGGAAAGCAGAACAGTTAGTTTTACAACATGTTAGATTTGTTTTCTACTTACTGCTGTTCTCCTTCATATAGGTCCACATCTCTCTCTCCTCAGGACTGTGAGCAAATGAGCAGTTTCCATCATACTGACATTTCTTGCCTGAAGCAATATGATTGCACAACTGGAACATGAATTTTAAAAAATCCTTAAGAATGTAAAGCAGAATGGATGCTAGTAGATTTTTTTCCATTTTTTCAGTCTTAGATAGTGTTTCCCCTCCCAGTCAAACATTTATGTTTCATTTATATAATGAAAAATAAAAATGTTTATTTTACACAAAACCACATTTATTATAGTTAGAAAAAGAGAACTGCTGGAAGCAAGTACTATGAGTGGTTTTTGCCTCTAATCACACTACCAGACCACAGATATGTATAAATGATTTCAGAAATATTTACTTCCACTAGGAAGGAATTCAGCAGTAACATGAGATCAGTGCTTTTCTAAGGCTGAACATTGTAGAAACACTATGAACATTTTCCTACCAACTCCCATGGGAATTTCTGCAGAACTAATGAAACCAGCCCAATTACTCATATTTTCCAGTGACTATTACATACTCTCTTAACCAAAATGTCAGTTTTAGGTTAACATACATCAAACTGCAGAGGCACTTGTTTCTTTGCAGGAAGAGGACGAATGGTCATCCACTTCTTACGCTCATTAGACATTACCAGCACCACACGGCGATCTTTGCTCCACCTGGAAACCACAGGCATTCAGTGAAAGAAAATACTACTCCAAAAAAATCACAATTTCTGCACAGAAGCAGAAACAGGAAAGCTTGGTTTATTTTTAAAGCTTTCACCATATATTTAAGATTAAATTACGTTCTACTGAAACTTGATCACAAGTCTTAATACACAAAAACCCTCCAAAACCAAAACACAAACACTTTGGTAGCCATCATAAATGTTTCTCAGTACTAATTATTAACATACTGCAAAGAGATAAATCTATCCCACATCAGTTTGGGGGTTTTTTTAAATTCTTTGTATAATTTTTTCTCACAAAGCAACAGTTTCCCAAAAGAGGCTTTAAATTGCTGACAAATCAGTAGAATTTTCACTGTTTGATTTTACTTACGGGTGTCTTGCCTTTGCACTACAGTATTTTTTGTTTCTGTCTGGCTCACTAACTTGACCATTTCTCCAGCACTGCCCACAAACAAACTTCATCTTCAAATTAAGTGATCCATATTTCATTTGGTTCCCAAGAATCTTAAGCCAAAAAAAAACCAAACCAACAACAATAAAAGCTATTTTTTATCTACAAAGAAATCTATACATAATTATTAATTACCCCCTACAGCAGAGATTTCAAAACATGTTGGGAAGCAAATATTACACTGCATGCCTTGTAATAGCTCAACTTGTCATTTCAAACTAGACATTTCTTAACAAATGCATTTTGTAATTAAACTTATTTCTGATTTAGGTATATGTACCCTGAAGTTGTGATATGTACAAACTAAACACATAAAAGTGCTACATATTGAAAATATAATTAATTTCCCTAGAACAGCTGACTTTGAACTTGTATTTACATTTTATGTCCCACCTGGGACAGAACAAGCAAAGCAAAACAGGAGTTGCACAGCAGTAGAGCAGGCATTTTAGTCTAAGTGAGCAAGCTGAAGAAAGCCTACACTGAAAGAGATTATTTGGAGATCATTAAAAAAGTAATTTCTAAAATAAGCTACATTATAAACGCACATAAAAAATGTTTTATTATCACAGTCACTGCACAATTAGTTAAATGGAAAAATGACAATACCTGTGATCCATGTGCATTAGCTTCCATATTCTGCCAGTACTTCTTTGATTCTTGAACTATAGTATCATGTGAAATACCTGTACAGGAAGGGAAACAGCCTTTCAGTACTTGTAACTGCTGCAGCCTTACAGACATGCTCAAACTGGAATGCTACTGAACCCCAAAGCTTTTATCCATTTTTCTTTTTGTATATTGTGTAAGTATTCACACATGTGATATACATGTACATCATGGATATGATGTTATGTCCATACACACACACACTTAAGAACATTGTGAGGGCATCCAAAACAGAAATACTGTCTGTATAACCCCAATGGAAAGTTTACAAGGTTTTTAAATTACAGACTGCTCACACAGGTTAAGGTGCACCTTTCAGTATGTGACCATAATGTACTTGAGCTCTAATGCCAATGTCATTATACAATCTACTCTCTATGTACCACAGAAAACCTCTCCAAAACACAAGCTGAGAGGCACCAGGTTGCTCCTGCTTGCTTCCTGCACTGACCCCAAGCTGCAAACTTCAGAGGGAGGCAAGAAAAGGAAAGAGTGGCAACACAGTGAGGAGTGAACTAAACACACCTGATTCCTTTTGCATCATCCAGACTTTAAGCTCCACCAGGCTGTGAGCATAGAAGCATTTATCCTCTCGCAAGCAGCCATAATGCACCTCATGTCTGCACAGGTCCAGCTGACAGCGCACCTGGTAAGGGCGGATTTTGGAATATTTCACCATAGTCTCTCGCAAAATGTGGACAAGGCACCTGTTTGGAAAAGAGTCAGCTTTAGATGGTCTTTAAAATAACCACCCTTCACCACAGCTTGTTCAAATACCCTTTAAACACTTTTTACTTGAAATCAGAAAGACAGGGAAGTTCCCAGAAGGAGGTCACGTCTAAGCATCGTTTCTAGGCAGAGTAAACACACTGAACAGCACTAAACAGTACCAGGAATGCAGAGCCCCTCTTCTGCAAAGCTTTACTGATTTCAGTCCAGCTGCATCACTGGTTTCCAAGCAGGAAAGCAGATCATGTCCACTTTCAAGTATATATCCTGATCTAATTACTAACCCACATATTTATTCCTTTACAGAGCACCATTTAAGGAAAAGGTGATGCAGAACAGTAACAGCCCAGCTCTTCCAGCAGCAGTGCTTCCTGAATACAGGGAATTGGAAACAAACAAAGCAATTCCAATGCTCCCACTTACTTCTACATCCTACAAAGACTAAAGTCTCTTCCTTCTCCAAAGCTTATTTTACAGTATTACAATAATAGAAACGTTTTTAACTTTCCAAGAATAACTAAAGACACTCCTCACACTGTTTTATCAACTGAGTTAAAAAGGACTATATTCTATTTTATACACTATAATTAAGGTAAACCTGAGTTAAAACTGCAACAGAATAAGAAAAACATATCAAATAAAGAACTTACGAGTTCCTGTTTTAATTTAACATTACACATCTATTTACAGCAATACAGCACACCAGAGAGATAAGTTATTAACAACCTGACACCAAATCCCACAAGGTTCAAAGTTAAAAGCAGACAGCACTAATTCTGAATGCCTGACAAAGAAATAGCTCACTTTAATTCAGTTACATTTGTCAAAACTTGATCTTTAAGTGTGTCTTGCTCATACTGCCAAGGCATAACAGTCAGCAGGAAGAGAAGTTGACCAACAAATAAGAAATCAAAGTCAGTATTTAAGAGTGCCTTTGCTTTTAAATTGCAGCTTATAGAGATGGTATTTGAAACATACTTGTTATCTTCAAAGTCATGCATAGCAGGGTGAGAACAAGAAGATGAGTTATCCTTGTTCCTTTTGCTTATTATTCTGGGCTTGTGATCAAAACATTTCTGGAATATAAAAACAAGTAATTTTATAGTATATATTTTGGACAATTAAAAACATACTTTACCTTAAGACTTTAACAGATACTTCATTTAGTCTCTAATCTAGAAGTAGCCAGATAATTACTGAAAATCTGTTATCAAAAGCTACAAAACAGTCATTTCTTACCAGAGCATTTCTTTCTACATAGCTTAACTATCTATTACCGTTTTTACTGTGTTATAAGAAATAAAGCAGCACCTCACAAAGAAACATAAATAATCCATGGTACTCTTGCAGAAGCTGGGCCACAGTCAGGTTGGCCTTGCCAGGCCCTCCGAACAGCGCCTCCCGGCTGAAGGCGCCCTTGCGCTCCAGCGTCCACACGTCGATCTCCTCCTGGCAATAGGCGAACGTGCAGTGCCCGGGGTACCTGCACTCCTCCTCAGCAGCCACATCTGGGGGACACCAGTGAACTGTTTTTACACACCATTGCTTGGAAATTCATCTTAAAACTGCCACTAGAACTGTCTCAAATACTTTTAATAAAGAAGTTACAGAGATCTGTTGTAGATTTGTCACTTCAATCTAACAGAAGCAAAGAACCTTATGCTGAATGACTTGGTGAAAATGTGAAACTCCTTAAAACAGCTAATGCACACCTCCATCAGCTATCCTGTACTAACCTAGGGCAATGGTGCTGAGAGCACAGAAGGCCCTGTGCTCAAATAAAGCTGCTCATTAATACACAAGTCATCATACTTACATCATAAGTAGAAGTACATATCGCAAAAGTCTAACAAAAATTCTTCTTTGCTGCTGTTTTTAACAGTAATAATCCAACACTCAAAAGTAAAATTACTCCTTATGGAGAACAGTACAGAATTACACTGCATGTTCTCTAAATAATTGTATTAGTGGTCAAAATATGGCTCTCCTTACAGCCTTTGAGATTAGAAACAATCCAGAACTTCCTTCTCCATGTCCCACTTGAATAAATAAAAATTCCTTCTACACTTCACTATGGAAAAGCCAAATTACATTAGTTTGAGTGCAGGAATTATAATTTTACTCTCTGTAACACCTACCTTTACATATATGATACGGTCCCACATACTGTGTTTTTGTTGGTCTTGGACGTATTTTTTTCCATGATTTATCTTCAGAGTTTTTTATTCTACCAATTAAAATATCCTTCTTACATTTATGTTCTAAATTGGGATGGTAAGCATAATCCAATAATTTAGGACCTGAAACAATCACAGAAAATTGGTTGTATTTGCATAAATTGAGTCAAACATGAACATGTCCACATACACACTGGCACAGAAGCCCAAAAGCAAAGTACACAAACACACTATAAAAGAATTCCTACTTACACCAGCAGCTCTGAAGAACCAAAGGTCATTAACCACCATGTTGAGCAAAATAGAAAAAAATAACCCCTCAAATACTTACAAAAGGCAGTTTCAGCAAGAAAAAACTCACAAGTTACTTTATATTTGGGGAGGAATGCTGTGTTACAGCCTTAAGGTTGCTTTGGGTCAGCAAATTGCTGCTTTCTTCAAATTCCAAAGTATCCATTCTAGTAACACTAGTTTAAAACTGAAATTGCTTATCTATAGTAAGTCAATGCAGGTGAATTCCAGTGATCAGTAAATGGCTCCCTTGAACATTTATTTTATTAGGAGAGGTACTATGCTCAGAGACAAAACACACTCAGTAGGAAGTTCACACATGCCAAAAAGATAAATGGCAATCCCAGAACTTTGTGATTTTGAAAACAAAAACACGCCCAGCTTCAAACTCTCTTAGGATGGTACTAAATGAAGACATCAGCAAGAGCATCTGAGGATGAGCAGTGCTCAGTGAATTTTGCTGTTCATGAGACTGAAGAAGAACAAGAGCATGACCCAGTTTTCTCTGGACAAGAAGATGATGGAATAGTGTAATTTCAAAAGGCAGTAAAAGCAGGAGACACTTAAAAGCTTTGATAGAGAAAGAAAGAAAGAGAGGAAGCAGGTGCATTGACATAAAAGTGAAGCTAGGAACATGCTAAGTACGCTCACCAATATGTTATAGCTTCAGCTTAGCAGAACATGTTCTAGGGTTTTTCAAACTTCACTTTGTGGATTTTTCTAATAAAAATAATTTTATACTAGTATAGAATTTCTTAAGGGTACAATAGTCATCCCCTAAAGGTCTCGATACAATTCTTTATTAGTATATAAATGTCAATGCTACTTGTAACTTTAAACACAGTGCTTATTTTTAAGATTAGTTTTAAAAGAAGCTATTGCCTTTAGAATATGACTCTGTCTAACAGCAAACCGGCTCAGGCCTAAGAGATTAGTTATATTAATGACCAATACTGGTTAAGCTCCTTTAAGTCAATACAGTGGAGTTAATTATTACTAAGGTTTGGAAGCCTCATGATTATGATTTAGAATTAGTTTGAAAGAACAATACAACAGATGGGATGTGAAGGTTACCAGGTACTTTGAACTGCAGTTCAATTCCCCATGGCCAATCAGAGAGAGTATTGCAAGTTTTATTTAGTCTTGAGCAAAGGTGTCACTCTTCACAGTACCCTGGGGTTTGGGAGGAAAGCGGATACAGAATGTGAATGACCTCACACACAGGGAAAGCGTGTGCTGATCTGTGCTGGGTTTAGAAATCAAAGATCTATTAGGACAAGAAATAAAGACAAGAGGAAAGAAGATAAAATAGCAGTTGAAATATTTCACCAATCATAAGATCGTGCTACATCTGCAAAGAACAAGTCAGGATTAACAGGGTTTACAAGCCAATAGTGTTAAATTATGAACATGAAGATTTTAAATGTATGCTTTGTAATTAAAAAAATTAACCCCATCAAGGTCAATAGCTCCTTACCTTTTTTGACAAAACATAACTGGCAAGCCTGTTTTAGCTCATGTGTGCCTTCCAGTGGGTTCCTTCCCGCCAGTGCTGGAGATACAGCTATATTAGCAGTTGTACTACTAAAAACGTTGGGAAAGTCATTTCTAGTTTGGCCTGCAATTCCCATGTAATTTTCGGAACCAAACAAACTACTAGGACCATTTATCTGTTGAGAGAGAACATATTTTACTTGATACATAGAATTTGCTTATCTACAATTATAATTTAACCTGCTGAAATTTTTTCTGCAAAGCCATAATACGAACTTCAAACGCACCTCTGAGAAGGGACATGGTGATTTTACAAAGGCCATGCACACAGCACAAACTAAGCCTAAAACAAGAGCCAAGGCAGAAGAGCAGCCTTTGTCAGGCTAATTACTACCCCCCTCTGGCTCCTGAGGATGCAATCCTTCATGCCACTCTTCCCCACACATTTTTTGTTACCATTCCTGTAAGTTCCCACAGTCAGAACCCACTTTTAATGTAGAAGTGCTATTTTTTAAAAAATAGAAACTTCAGCTATAAAAATTCAGATCTGTGTAAAGCCTCCAAGGTGTTAACATTTGAAATGGTGTGAACAAAAATATAAAAAATACGTACAAACAATGGGGTATTATTGCTGTTAAGTGTTGGTGTTCCATCTCTAGAAGCTGAACTTGAGATATCTAAAGGAATAAAAAGATATATTAATTAAATGAGTTCCCCAAAACATCCCATGCAAAAAAATAATTTATCGTTCCTGAGAAATATCAGAGGTTTGGGTTCTTCAACAAACATGAGAGATGTTTTTGTTTGCTACAAAAAGGCTTTTTAATTATGTAAAAGCCCCTTGTAAACATCTGGGCTGAAGAGTTGTTAGGCAATCATCTTCAAAATCTACACCTGGTTACCACCAGCAGCACTGGCAGATACTGAAGGCAGATTCACAGGCAGATACTGAAGCAATATGAAAATACTTGTACAGTACAAAAAAAGTAGTAAGATAAACAATATCTGACTATGAAAAAATGAGGAAATGAAAGAGGGGTAAGAGGATTCTTCAATTTTTGATTTTATTTTGTAAATCTGTCTTTGTTCCGAAGACAGCACAGTCCTGTAACACTGGTAATTAAAAACACAACTCTGTTTTATCTTTTGTAGTTTGTTATTCGTATCTTGCTATTTCACATACCCGATTTCACTACATAATTATAGTCTGTGCAGTTTGAATCCAAGCATGTAAAACTGGTGCCCTTTCAGAGTACACAGCTACATTACCCTTTTAGAATTCTTGTTTACTGACAAATCACAACAAATGCTTTAAGCTGTAAGTGCAAGTTTGTTTAAAAAAAAAAAACCGTTTGAGGGTATAATGTTTCTTCTTTAAACTTATTCACCTGAAATGAATAAATTTACGTAACAGATACAGAAAAACTACACAGAGAGAGCTTGGAGCATGCTTATGCAGACCCCAAGGAAACAAAAAGCTTTATCTATGAATTCTTGTACACAACCAACACTCAAAAACTATTATCACAGCTCAAGTGTTATGTGTTAAATATAACTAATAGTTGCAAAAACTAATTTGTTAAAAAGGAAAGCCACTTGGCTCATTCACAACTCTCATCATCATAGAAGGTTAAATATTAAGACTCATTTCTTACCTCTTTTTGGGTCACTGATTGAAAAGGTGCTTAATGGTGAACAAAAGTTTTCCAGCGAAGAAGCCAAAGGCTGTGAAAAGATTTCTGAAAGAGAAGCTGAGGGAACAAATCCTGCAGTAACTGGCAGTGTCCCCAACAAAGAGGCAGAGAAAGGTACACTAGGAGCTACACTGCCTGCAGGAATGGGTCCTCTGGCTCCTGTAGTTTGCTGGAAAAAAAAAAAATTTTAAAAGGATGTTCAGACCAAACAAGAAAAGTCTCAAGAACATAATCTGCAACAGTATTTCTCTTAGTCAGGTTTCTGCTAAGTTTTTATAAACCTAGTGAAAAACATCAATGACAGGTACACCAAAATCCTGCACAGAGCTGCAGAAACCAAAGCCTGAGCAATGCCCCAGATGCAAGGCATTATCCACTTGGAACACTTTAAAGGTTCAGTTACCAGACACTTACTAAGTTAGTAAAGATTTGGATTTTTTTATCCATTGGATCATAGCTGAATTTCCAAATTATGTTAAAAATATAGACACCAGGGAAGAGTAGGAAGAGTCAGATATCAACAATATTTGTTTCTAAATAAAGAGAATGTAATTCAAACTGTAGTACAGCAGAGAAATATGAGTTAGCTTTGAGGTAAATCCTCAGATCCAATCAAATGATAATATTCTGCAAAGGCCAGGTCACATTCCTTCCTCCCATTAAAAGCAACACATCCTTCTGTACACTTTTGTTAAGGACACACCCCTGGGGGAGTTTCCCTCCCTGCCATCCCCAGGAGCTCCCTGCTTGTCTGGATGTTGGGTGAGCAGGTCTGCAGAGTCTCCCAATGCTCCAAATGACCGGCAGGGCCAGAGCAGGGAGTCACAGCCCTGGCAGTGAGCTCAGACACCTCTGCTCATCAGTCACAACTCTCATTTTGGGTAACAACTGCAGAACTCTGGAGGCTTCACAGCCTGCTCTGGGTCTGGCATAATGGTGTAAGCAGGAACACTTCACAGTACTGAATTTCTCTAATATCTCTTCTGCAAATACAAAAAGACTCATGATGGTGCATTTCTGCTCAGCCAGATGGGGGATCTGCACAAAGCTCTCATTGCAGAGATACCAGTGAGCATCCTGGAGGGCCACAGCCCAAGCACTACCCTGCTGCAAAGCTTTTTGCTTATGTCTAATCATCCCTTCTACAGCTAGAGGGTGAGCATTCCCACACACTGTGCATGTTCTAAGAGGGTTTACTTGCACAACCCCACCCCCAAAAAAAAACCAACTAGCCCAGACCTCAAATGTCCAATTCACTTTTCACAGTACTTCCTGTAAGTAGGATTGGTAGTAGCATAACAGTATTTCTGAAGTAGTAGTACAGCCACATTTACAAGAATCTGAACATGAAATAAAATCAAACTATGTCCAAAGACAGCTCAGTGTAACAAGAAAAGGTAACACAAATTTCACCACTAGCCCACCTAATAAAAAATATGAGATCCCAGTCATATTTAGAGACTCATATAAAGAGAGTCTCTTAAGAAAGAAAAAAGATAAAAAAATCTTACCATTACACCTTCATCTGGATCAGGCACAGAATCAAGTAACTCATCAAGTTCTTCTCCAATAATTATATCTCCATCTCCACAATCTAAACATGCCTCTGGCATAGGGAAAGAAACATTCCCTCCATTTGACAACACTGTGGAAGGCAAAGGAACCTTTTCCATCTGAAGAGGCATAACAGCAGGTAAAGGTGGAACAGGAACTGGTGACACTTTAGACACTTCAGAAACAAAGTTTGATGAAGAAGCAGCAGGAACTGTCTCTTGTTTCTGGTCAGATAAATCTGAAACAGGTAAGATGGGAATGATTGGAACCTTTGTTCAAAGATGTGAGAAACTCTTGCACAACTTTTAACTTGACAATGTGGAGAGTGAGGGAGTGAAGAAATGTGAAGAATGTTTCATGAGAACCACATGAAACGTTCTCAGCTTCTGTCAGCTTTGAATTGATGTGTATCTTCATCTCAATGTTTATTTATAACTCAAGCTTAAACAGAAAAAGTTGCAGGCCTGATACTTTACTAAATCTTTGACACATTCTCCCCTCCCTATTTTTCCAAGCTGAAGAGGACAGAATGGAGAGGATCACTACAGGAGCAGTTACAATCGGATCAGGTTGAGGAGACAAAGGGAAATCTGCTCAGCCACTTAAATATGCAATTTTAGAGATGAACAGATCAGACTTTTACCCCAGGACTTTCAAATGACCAGACAATTTTTTTTCTGAATTTTCCTAATGCAATGAGATTTGTATGACATATCCAGCTCCCTAGCATTAGTAATGTAACACAAGACTCACCTAACTCAATATCTTCTACAGAAGAATTCTGTAAATGAGAAAAAAATACCTCTCAGCCACAAGAACCATTAAAATTTTTCAAATACCTATTTACAGACAAAGAATGCAAGCCCTCTCAAATTTAGGTTATATAAAATCTCAAATTTACAAAGTCTAATGTAATTTAAAGGTAATTTTTTTTTTAGCTAAAGCATCCATTTGCAGACTGAAATCCACTTACGGTATCACTAAAAATTCCCAACCAACCAACCAAAGTGAGAATGATACTTCAGGGAATGAAAGAGTCTAAATGGTATCTTAAATGAGCTGTTCCTACACTTCCTCATTCCTTTACAGCTAAATTCTCTATATTCCTGTGAAAGAAGTTTGTAAGATAAACTCCTCTTCACTACTGCTATTCAGATACACTACAAAGAGCAAGATAAATGCAAATTCAGCTGCTAATTAAGATCAAATTTGGACAAATGCATATTAGTAACAGGGATTTTATCCCAGCACCCTTCATTTTGATAACTGTTGACTAAATAAAATAAAAAAGAAATCCATTAACTTCGCTTTTGCCTCAGGACATGAAAAAATGCATTGCACTGGATTTAATCTTTTAGCTAACATTTATTCAACAAAGATAACTTGAATAATAAACTTATGTCCTTGTCTGCCCTACATATACAGCAAAATTGCACATAACAGAACCCTAAAGTCCCAAATAACAGCCTTTAATATAAAATGTCAATTGCACCGTCCCTTTATCATCATGAAATTATGAAACAATTATTCCCTGTAGTTTAGAATCAGCTTGCACTTGGAACATGTAAAACCTTACCAGAGTTGATACATCACTAGAAACTGCATTTGAGGAGGGTGGCTACAAAGAAAAGATACCTTCATTAAATACAAATTTGATATCAAGAGGGAAAGCTTAACATAAAATGTTAAAATCTTACCTTTGCTCTAACATATGCTTTCCTTATTTTTAACCCTAGTTTTTGAGCTAATTCTTGGGTAAGCTTAATCACACTTTCATCCTAAAAGACATAAATAAAATTTCATAATTTACATATACTGTCATCAAGCAAAGACATCTGTTTATATCTCAGTCTGTATTCTGCAAGATCCCTATATGCAGGATGTCTCAAAATGCAGCTTTACTCTTTCACAAACACAGAATTGAAACCTATATCTGAAAATACAGCTACCCTCAAGCAAAAACTATGTCAACAGAAAATGGACATAAAATCCTTTTATTTGGATTTAGAATAATATAAAGGCCTTCCAAAATCAGAGAAATTCAGAAGTGTCTTGTTGGGATTTTTTTGTTTTGAGTTTTTTGTTGTTGTTGATTTTCAGTTTTGTTTGTTTTTGTGGGTGGGCTTTTTTGTTTGTTTATTTAATGAAGGCATTTGTTCTTTAAGGGGGTGGAGGTTTATTTTCTTGTTTTGCTTTTAAACAAATTGAAGGCCACATTCCTGATTACCATACGAGCTACTACACGATACTGATGAATATTTAATGAGCACTTTATATTTTGGGAGGCATTGCATCATACAACTACAATTAAAAATGTCATGATCATATTTCCCTCTGTCCTACAGTTATAACTACCCATTCAAATTATTTTAAGATTTAGTATTCAGATCACACCCTACAGCTAGAGAAGCTATTTATAAAACTTACATAAAGGCATTATTAACCTTAAGCAAAAACATTCAGCTCTGGAAGTGCAAAGTGAGGATCCAAAGTCCAAAGTTCCATGTTCAGTTTATGTCTTTGGAAACACAACTGAAACCTCCTCTCCAGAGGCAAACCTATGCCCAACACCTTGTCTAGTGTCTCCCTGCAGCTTTGATGCAGCAAGGTGAATACGAATAAGTCAGTATTTTATCCTGTGATCAGTCTATTTTGAGCAAAGCATGTAAAGATGCCATCAGTAAGTTCAAATCAGGAATGCATTTCTGGAGTGAAATCTCTTAATTATCCTCACTCACAGCATTTTAGTTTGCATTATGAAGGGTCCCAGAGAACCAAACTGGGTTTGGATGTAACTAAAGGCCTGCAGGACACAACCCAACCACACAAACAATGATGGAAAGCAGATCCTCAGGACCAGCATTTCAGTCTAGAGAGCATCTCCCACACCACACAGTGCCTGACACACACAGAGCCCAAGATTTGGGGTGCACAGCAAGTGATTCACAGCCAGGACAATGCACTGTTACTAAACACTCGGAAAGCTAAAATGCAGCTATCAAAAGAATAAATGTACATTATAATTATGGTGGGGCTCTCTTCAGGTCATAGAGAATTTTAAACAATTAATTCAGTGGTTCTAGTGCTTATTGCAAACATTCATGGCACTTGACCCCCCCACTGCATTTCTCCTGCTGAAAGTTAACACAACAAACTGAGTTTGGGACTAATCTCTGCCCTCAGTCTGTACTTCCACAAGAAAAATAATGCTTAGAGGAATAAAAAATATTTTATTGCATTAAAAAACCCCAAACTAGAAGAAACAACCTTGGTCTTAAAACAAGTGTATGATTCTCAACTTTAAAAATAATCAGTAATATACAATTGACCCACCTGTGGTACAGCAAGAGAACATTTTGCTACAGCATCATAAGCCTTCTTATAGCTTCCCAGCTCTTTCAAAGCCTTTGCTTTGCGATAGAGAGCTCTGAAATTGTTTTCATTCAACCTTAATGCTATCTCACAGTCCTCTAGAACTTTTTCATGTAATCCCTAGGAGGAAAAAAAACACTAATCAGAACTGTGATCCTGGAAATAGTGAATTTGAACTGTATTGGACAAAGGTATGAAACACAATCAAATATTCACCAGGGCCACTGCACAGCCTGTTTGTTAGTTTTGCTAAGTCACCAAATTAGGCAACTCAAAACAAGCAGGGCCATCATTATGTAAAATCCAGCAACAGTCACACAGAAAATTTAGCTCTTTCACAAGAGCCATCTTGTTCCACAGAGAAAGCAGCCAGCTCAGTGCAGTCAGCAGTGTAAATGGATAAAAATACTGTTCCCTCAAATGCCAAGCCTAGTAATACTCTTTTATGATAATTCTAGTATTAGCAACTAAAATACCTCAATCATACATGTAAAAAGCTTTTAAAGAACGTGCCAAAGTGATGACTTGAAATATGTCAATGCTCAAAGTGCCATCAAGAGCTTTTCACTCACTAGACTTTGTGTCTTCATACCCTGTTTGCATCCTGCTCTGGAGAAATCCTATTTAAACTGAATCTTACCATATTTGAAAAACACGCGATCCTGTTCACATGCAGCTTCTCTAAAACATCATCAGAAACATGGATTTCTTCTGAATTAGCATAATCAGCTATGTTTATAGCTTCTGTATAATGACTCAGTGATCCTCTCCAATCACCTTCTCGATATACATCATTTCCTTCATGAAAAAGATTTCTAACAAGATCTCGTATAAATAACTGCAACAAAGAAAAGAAAAAACTCATCAACAGCAGCTTCTTATCTTCCATACTTCCAAGGAAATTTTTAAATATAAAATTTATACTTGTAATTTAATGGAATCAGAATGAAAGGCAAAATTTTTGTCTGCATTGGTGTTTTTCTTCTGACATTTTTCCAAGACAATCTCAAATATGTATCTACATGTTCCATATATTCTTTCAGCAAGCAGCAGCCAGAGCAGCTGGTAAAGCAGAACACAAAAGCTGCTCTTGCAAAAAAGATTTTTAAATCAAAATGTGAATGACTGCATTTTTATCTAATATGTTCTCAAATCCCATGAAACCACCTACCACTGGAAAAAGAACTAAAATGACAAATCTGAAAATACAAGCCAAAATTATGCAAAATCATAACACATACAGAAACAAAATACGTTCTGAAGGTTTCTGTGACTTAAGTCCTTTCATCTTACTTTTGCTGTGCTGCTCTGAACTTTACTCAGAATAGCACATTATTTTATTTCATTAATGCTCCAAATTTATCCCCAACACCAGCACAGAGAGATTTCCTCTCAGCTGCTGTATGAGTAAATTCAGGACACTCAAATATCTGAATACCTGTATCATAATGTTAGTAGTTAAACAGCTACAATACTGAGAGTTTTTAAATTACCATTCTTATTATATCATCACCTAAATGATGACCAAAACCAAGATTAACTATAATAATACAAGTCCATGTTAAAAATTCTCCTGGAAATTAATTTCATTACCTCATATTGCTCTTGCGTCCCTGGATAGGGCAAAGTGGATCTAGAAAAGAAATGACAAGCTTCACTTATTATACATATTGCTTAAAAGATAATCACACTGGGGAATGCTGGTTCTTAGGAAAAGCAGCCCTGCTTCTGCAACAGGCAAATCTCTGAATTCTGCCCACAGCCTGCACAGAATAAGGAAAAGTGCTGCAGATGAGTTTTCATTAAAAAACTGAGCTTCCTTATCACTAATGGCTCACTTTCTTTTGAAGTTACATGAAGTTACAATCTGAACTCTGCTGTTCAAAACATATTAAGGTTTTGAATGCTTTGAGACTTTTAGACATCATGTTCTTTGTTTAAAAGCAATTTCCTTCCTCTCCTCCCGTGTGCAGAACCATGTCACAGATGAGGAGAACTGCAATCTTCTAGTAAGTACTATAAAATGACAAATTATCTGTCAAAAACCCACATTAATTTTAATTAAGTCATATCAATGACACAACAGGAATTTTAAGAGTTCTTTTGTATGACATGCAACAGATTTTCTCTAGGACATAAAAGAGGTCTTCTACATTTTCAGGAAGAAAAGCAGGAATCCTTTCCTTTTGTGTACAGGTTAACTGAGATTCTGTTTTTAAATAGTTTCTAAATGGTCAGGGTTTGGGGGGGAGAGGTTTTGGGTTGGTTGATTTTTTTGGTTTTGTTTTCTAAGAATGTCATATATGAGCAGTGAACTAGTATGAAATTCCAAAATGATTTTAAGATAGCCAGGACCTCCAAAAGAATTTGGCATTGACCCAAATGAAAATGAAATACTCAGATGATTTCTCAATAGCTTAAATTTTAGCTCCAGAGAGTTAAAACATTTAGGTAGTGGTGAGCAAGCCCATCCCTTTTCAGGAGCAACCTAGTTTTAGGTGTAGCCATTCTTAAGGTGGATTATCAGGCTAGCAACATTTGCTACCCACAAAAAAAAGATTAAATGCTAATTTTTCTCAAAGGCAGGAAAGGAATACCCTCTCACCTTCAGTTTGCTCTGTTTAGGAACAAAGAGAAGTGCTGTCTTTTCTTTAAAGCTACTCCCTGTTTAACATGTTAGCACTAGCAAATATTCTGAGGAAAACACAAAAGGCCCTTCCCAGAGCCATTCATCTCAGAAATACATATACACATGTGAATGAACATAGAAGAATAAAAACCACAAAGCCATACTCTATAAACTGGAGTCCTTTCTTAATGTCCTGTTGTCTAGTGCTTCTCTCTTCCGACACATTGGACATGTTATCCTGAACATCCACTTTTCGGATATGCCACTCCTCAAAAAGGAACAGAGACAAATGGCTGTTATAATTCATTTCAGAGTGCATTTGGCCCAGAAGGATCCACTCTCACATCAACACTCAGTCCACTGAACAAAATGATTCTGCACCAAGCTTCAGAGGCACTGCAGAAACTCCTGACACAGCTGAGGCACCGCAGAGACAGGGGGAGAAGCCCCAGGTCACACCAACACCCCCATCAGTGCCCAGGCACACAATATTTCTGCAGAGAACCTCTCCTCCAATTTCCAATTTATGTTTGGTTTCCACTCTTGTCCTCCAGAGGAGGCAGAGTCCTCTGTAACTGCACCAAGCTACAAGCCCAACTTTTCAGTGATTACTGCTAACCTGAGTTGAAATTCCACACTGTCCCCTTTTAAGAGCTTTCCACTTCTTTTATTTTCTTGTTGAAATGGAACTAAACTCAAGATTCTGGTATACTTATTAATAAAAACCAAACTGATGAGAAAGTTACCATGAAGTCCAGTTCTACAGCATCTCATCATCCCCCAAGCACTAAGGTGAAATTAGAAGCAAACATTAATGCTTTATTAATATCTACCAGCCAGCCAAGGTGGAAACCTTGGACACTTCACCAGCAGCAAAGACTACCAAGTTCACTTGAAAAACTGAATTACTTCAGTGTAACTCCACTGAACTCCATCATCAGCTCAACATTTCAGTTCAATTTGTTTCAACTGGTGATTTTCTTTTTTTAGTCTTTAATTGACTGAATTTACAAATGCTCAAGTTAAACAAACTATAATGATCTGCAGAACCTTCAATCCATGGCTATTTGAAGTTGCTGTCACAACTGTACATGGTTATGCCCAATTGTGATGTAAGAATACAACTTATTTTTCCAAAAAAAGGACCAGTAGGACAAAGTTTTAGTCTGAAAATATTCAAGTTCAGAAAAAGGCTTTTAGCTGGAGGAAATGGGTCTGCTTTGTGAAGAAACCTACTTTTTGTAGGAATTTTATTTTAAAAAAAATTGAACTACATGCAGTATATTTCTGTTAGTCCTGAAACTAAGTTTTAAAAAGCCAGTATTTTGTGCCAGGTTGCCATTTCACATCAATGGCAGAAGAATGAAAACAAAGTAAAATGAAAAACAAACTAATGCCCAGTGAATTCCACAAAATCCCAACTGAGAGCAGAAACAGGCTGTAGAAGACACCCTTCTTTCTCTGAATCATTTGGAATAAGGAAACAAACTGAAGAATTTTCAGCTTGAATAATGTTTATAAACCTTTTCAAAGCCCCTTAAATGAATGTATGAAATCTAAGCTATTTCAAGTCATTACGTGTTAATCCTATTGTAAAGCATTCCTAAAATTATCATAAAAATGAGTAATTTTCTAAACAAATTATTGGAAGCACTCCAAGGTCCCCATTTCACCTCACTTCCCACTGTGACCTCAGTAAGAGCAAGCTTTATAAAAACATGAAAATAAAACTCAGTCTTTAGATAAATATCATGGACAGCTGTGATAGTTCACTAACAGGAATTTTTCAGCTATTGCTTGCTTGGGTATATAAATAACTCTCAATAATCTACTCTCCAGACAGGAACTAACCTGTTTCTCATGTCATTTTATGCACCACCTTTTCTTCCATAAGTTAATTATACATGCTATGCTATAGGATAAAAGTTCGAATAAATAACAGTGTATCCACAAAGAAATCAAAATATAAATGCCTAAAGGACATTTTATTTGGCATCTGAATAGTTTTTATTTACTCACTTATGGATTAGGTTTTGGAATTCAAACAAAGTCTTGTAAAAATAAGAAATTCTCACATTAACCAAAGAAAGTAGGAATATTAGCACATTTTCCCTCAGAAGTGAGCTTTCAAAAACACATTTTAACCCTGTGAATTAACAGCTGACAACGTAATACCCTGCCACACAAGAGTCTTGCATATGCCACCATCAGGGCAAATATTAAAATCAGCTTTACTAATTTTAAGAAATCCCAGTATTCCACCCTAACTTGCCAAGACACAAGAGAAGTCCAACACAGTAAGACCTGCATTGATGTATCACCTCTAAAATATCATTTAAGAATATCTTGAACTTGAGGATGTGCAGATCCTACTCCATAACAATCAAGCTAATGGAAACATTACAAACTGGCATTGCATATATAAGAATAGCTATCAAATGATGAACATATGTGAGTGCTAAAGTTTATTATTCAAAGCAGTTTTCTATTTTTTTCCTACTCATTTGCATCCACAAGACATTCAGACAAAAATTATCTTTCCTTAGAATACTTTGACAATCAAATCACCCCAAAATTTGATGACCTTGCCGAGGACTTAAAATTGTTTCAGACAGCACCTTTAACAGTATCTGTTCCACCCAAGCTTTTCCTTATATCCTCTGAAGCAACCAGAAATATGTTAAGACTCAGTTATACACAAGGCAAATAGCAATCTTGTCTTGCCTTTTAATGTCATCCATTAAACTCCCACCCATGTAGCAACAGCTCTTCTCCATTTACAGGGACAGAATTGAAAGAAAAACAAACCTAATGTACATACATACACTTCAATAGTCTAAATGGTGCTTTGTTGCTTGAAAAAATACAAGAAAAGCAAAGCCTCTACTGTTGTTTTACTCTTTGTGCAATTCACTGAGAGAAACAACCTAAAGTAAAGAAAAAATAGCACGGAGAAAAAAGAAGGCAGACTAATGTACCACTAACTAACAGCACAGGCAGAACTAATTGTTACATTAAATGCAGTATTTCTACAACTGCTGCTATGAGACCAGTACAAGTTCAATTTACTCAATGTTGTAAAGGGGGGAAAAAAGCTGCCTAGACATTTCAAAGAACAATTTATCCTGTTTTATCTTCATCACAGGCTTTAATTTATCCTGTTTCCCAAAAGCAGGAGCCAAGTGACAGCCAGGACTCTGCCAGGAGCCAGTGATGCCTTTTCTGACAGATGCTGCTCTGCCCATCCAAACAGGAGATCTGAAGGACAACAGGTCTGTGCCAGTGCAGGCAGGCAGGAACACCTCCACTTCTCTCTTACACAAAGCCATTTATGCCTCTTGCTGGTTATTTGCCTTCCTTCCAGCATATGGCAAGATAGTTTTCTTCTTTTCTATATTTTAGCACTTTTAAGGCCTTCAAAATAAATTTAAAAGGACATTGCCATTATCTAGCATATACCATGTGCCATATTCAGGCACAAGGGCTTTGAGTACAATTGTTAGACTATCTTTTCAAAGCAAATCTCTGGAACACAAGTGAATAAATTAATACAGAATACAGAAATTGAGTTTTTCTGTAGAAAGAATATAGTCCTTGGCTATTGTAAAAAGGAAGGTGCCACTATGTAAAACTATAGAGAGCTGAGCCTTTCCATTTCTCAACTGCAGGATCAGAGAGCAACCATCTCCAGTCTGCCATGCACACAAGTTCCCCCCGTTGAAAATTCATTCCCACAGGACAGGGACCTGGGAAGGACTGATCCTTTCTCCTCTGGCACGGTTTTGCACATTGCCTCTTTAGAGATGAACGGAGAATGCTTTGAAAATGCATAATGTCATTTGGGAGCCAGAACTACTCCCCCCTGGGAATTAATGACCTTCAGCTGACCAAATAATTCTGTTATTGTTTGTTATAGAAATTTATGGCTCTGGCTATTATAAATACTTCAAGCAAGCATTCTCTGTACCTTCAGGCCTAAATGATGAAAACAACTGGAAGTCAATGATCCTTGCAGGACTTCTCTGCACAGAACTAAAACTTACAAAGCAAGCATAGTGTATAGATGTGTTCTTTTTAAATTACAGGAGCATATCCTTCTGCCACATATCACTGAGTTCACTATAAACACATTTACTGGGTTACAGGAATCTCAAATTAGATCTCTGTACAATACAAAGCACATCAAAAATGTTATCATTACTGCAGTTGATAGATCTCTACCAGCCTCAGCAGTTCAGCCGAATTACTGAGTAAAATCACACCAAGTGAGAGACCCCTCTGTATTCCAGCATCAACCTCCTTCCCCTCAATTCTGGCAGAAATTAATCCATCATCTGTACCATCATATGCCAAAACTTTGGTCAGAATGTCTGAAACCAGAAGCCTGTGTATAAAACAACACCACAAACAGTTCACCAATTTTTTCATATGGGAAAACTGTACTCCAGAGGAGAGAAGCTACACCCTAGAATAAAGGGAATACTGCAAAGAGAAGAGCAGGACTGAAACAGAACATCAAGAGTGAAGATCTGACTAAGAGGCAGACAATATAAACCCCTCTCACCTACTAGAGGCAAAAACCTATTTCTGCTGCTGCCTCCTGCACCATTAACAGCAGCAACAAGCACAATAACTCAGGCATTTGGATCCAAAAGCTACACACATGTAATTCCCACCCCAGGGCCCAGGAAAGCAGAACTCTGCCTCGACAGAGCCCAGTGAGAAGTGGCACTGGTGTAGCTACACCCAAATTGCTTCTTCAAGAGATGCCACCCACACAGACACCTCCACTACCCCCAGCTCCAACCCAGCCAGGGATCCAGCTGGACACCAAGCATGGCCATCACAGAATGAGCCCTGTCAGAAAGCAGACTTGTCAAAGCTGTTTTATTGCCCATCCCAACCACCTGACAGATTAAAAGCATAATTACAGATAATAAACTACAGGGCAAACAAAAGCATGCCTTAGAGAGATTGTTAACTACTCATCAGACTTGGAATGGCATCAAAACAAGGAAGGGAAAATAGAAATCTTAATACAAAATCTCTACAAAATAAATGTGTTCTTTAGAGAGCAAAAGCACAAAAGATTTTATGTTCATGTTCACGCATCATTGAGCTGTTATATGAAACATTTCAAACATGCAAGATACTGAGAGAGAAACAGGAAACACATTACACAACAAACATTTCAATAGTTCCCAGTTAACTCCTTTGCTTAATCCAATACTTCTGGTCATAATCACAGAATTGTTATGTCAGCTCAAAAACCACCTAAGACAGACATAACACAGTTGCACTTTTTATTTCTAAAAAGTGAACTTGACTGTAGTCAAAACGAAATATCTGAATGAAAGTAAACAAAACATACAGCAGTAATTTAAGACCTATTCATTTCGAAGCTTTTGAGTACCTTCGGTATTTAGTTGCAGCTCCTCCCACTTCTTCCCTATCCACAAAATAAGATAGTTTTCAAGACTTATTTTCTCTTTTCACGGCTTTGCTACATTTTTTTAAAAATCCATGTAAGAAACAGGAGAGAACAAAGACGCTTTGTGAAGTCACTTAATTTCCCCACGAAATTAAGAAGCCGGGCTGCAAGACTTCGGTTTACCGTTCTCTCAGATATTTCAGTAAAGAACAGATCCAAAAACCTAACTGAAGGAGGAGCATCTTACCAATAAACCCAGATTTAGCAATGGGATTTAAACCAAGATAAACTTTGATACGCGATTTTGAGTATCTACTACAGGTGGCTACAATCGCCAATATTTAAGTTTCGTTGCAGGTTTCGATTCTGGGGCTGGTTTGGGGTTTCTTTCCCACTTCCTGTAGACAGTTCTGACTTTCTGAAGCGAACACTTCCAGCGCTGCCTGCCGGGGCTGCCCGGGCACAGCGGGGCTCGGCGCACGGGCACCTGCCCGGGCCGGGGAAGGACAGGAGGCACCTCGCACCTGTCAGCGCGGAAAGCCCCGAAACCCGCCCGGGGGCCGCGGGCAGAGGGCGGGCCTCGGCCTGGCCACTGTCAGCGCTCTCCGGGATTTGTTCCAGCCACGGCGCAACAGGAGAGCTCCTGACCCGCC
>VXBR01008458.1:1302039-1337473 GCA_013400215.1 Cisticola juncidis
AAGCTCTTAGCTGCTGATTGGTTGGCTGCCTGCGGCCCCGCCCCCGCGCGCCTCTCCCTTCAGCGGGCCGGAGCCCGCCGCGGCCGGTCTGTGGCCCTGTGGGGACGGTGCTGTTTGATGGGTTGTACAGACACCGTATGACCGAGCCCGGGGCCGCCGCCACCCGGCGCGGCCGCTCCAGGCAGCGGGGCGCTGCGGCCCTTTAAGGCTCCGGTTGGTTCTCCCGGAAGCCGCCTGACGTGACAGCTCGCGGGATTTCTTCCGCCCAGTGACGTCACCTCAAGCCGAAGGGGCACTGCGCGTGCGCCCCGCGTCGTGCGCGCGCCCGCTGCGCTGAGGGTGGTGAGAGGCGGCGGGGCCGCGCGCAGCCGGGAGGAGCGGGCGTGAGACCCGGGGCTCGGTGTGACCTGGTGTTCTCATATCGGAACGCACAAAATGAAAATGCCCCATAAAAGCTGAGTGAGGACGAGGCCCAAGGGGCGCTGTGCTTTCATTGCCTTAAGCGACGGCCGTGGCGGTCGGACCAGCGGCAGGTGCAGGCGAGGGCACCTTCCCTGGGCCAGGCAGGTGGCACACACGCCCTGCCACAGAACTGCCAGGTTGGAGCTCTCTTCAGTGCTCTCAAATGAGAGGAATTGCTTTCCCCCCCTCTCTGACTGTGCCCATATCTGTGTTCTGATAGTATCATGACGAACATGGTGAAGGGTCTGGAGGGGAAGCTTTTGAGGAGTACCTGAGGCCACTTGGCTTGTTCAGCCTGGAGGAGACTGAAGTCAGACATCATTGTGGTCTTGGAGCTTCCTCATGAAGGCCAGTGGAGGGGCAGACACTGATCTCTGCTCCGGTGACCAGGGATGGGACTCAAGGGAATAGCTGAAGTTGTGTCACGGGAAGTTTAGGTTGGATATAAGGAAAACGTTTTTCCCCAGAGGGTGGTTGGGCACTGCAGAGGGTCCCCAAGGAAGTGATCACAGCCCCAAGCCTGACAGAGCTCAAGGGATGTTTGGACAGGGCTCTCAGGCACTTGATGGGATTCTTGGGGCTGTCCTATATAGGACCAGGAGCTGGACTCAGTGATTTCTGTGGGTCATTTACAACTAAGGATTTTCTGAGTCTGTTCCTTTTTTTCCAGCAATATTAGTGATGGCAGTATCAGTAGTGCAGTTGACCAGTCTTGTACAGATGTCCCTACAAATCCTGTGGTAACTGATGTGACCTGGTAGGACTGCATAAAGAAATCTTTAGCAATTCTAACCACTATAGTATGAAGAGTAAACTATCACAACTCAAGATGGGAAGAAATGCAGCCAATTAGTAGTTTATGGGGTGAAGTTATGCTGATGGAAAGTTCTTGACCTGGTGAGGCCTAAAACATTAATTATTAATGAATTAATGTATTAAACATTGTTCCAGTCTAGTTACCCTAGAGGGACTGTGTCTAAATTGTTGAAGCTTTGCCTTGAGGCTTCTCCCAGCTCCAAAGGGTGAATTATCTCCTGCTCATCTCAGCCCTGTTGTTCTTAAGACTGTGTGACAATTCAATCACAGTAGTCAGAGATGAAATCATGCTTAAATGTATAATATGGCATTTAATTGATTCCTAAGAGTCATGGGGAGATTGGGCCTTTGCTTACTGCAGAATCTAAAGGGGCATGAGAGAAACAGAAAAAAAGATCATGCATAGAACAGTTATATCCATGGATCATAAACCATGAAATAGACCATAAAAATTATATGAAGGCTTATCCAATTCAAAATTACAATTGTTTGAACACTAAGCAGCTTAAGAAAGCCAGCAGTATGATCCTTCTCATCCAGAACAAACCACTCCTGAGGTAAAACCTTTTGGCTGGTGGTAACACAATGAAAATATTAATCTTAGTTGTTAATCTTTTTGATTTCTAGGTATTACATAAATCATGCTGCTGATTTTTCCAAGCCTGCTCTTAGGATTTGCTGCATGCTGTTCACTTGGAGAGAATGGTCTGTTGGGGAATTCCTGACTACTTTGGGAATACATCAGATGTAATACAGACTGCAAATGTGAGCTTGAAAATCACATCAGGTAAAGTTAAATTACTAAAGTGTCCATATAAATATGCTGCCTTTCAAATTATTAGAAAACAAAATAAATTTTGTGTTTGAATTAGAAGGTTATTGAACAAGTTCCTGACTTTAAAGTTACATTCCTATAAAACCTGGAATAAATTTATGAAACAAAGCAAGCAAAGGGAATTCTCTTGAACTCTAAAAAAACTTTTGGAGAGGAGACAAAACCAGTCTTTTTATAATTCAAGTATACTAAAGTAAATTGCTTTGGAACCCATATTTATTTTGTGTTTACTGATCAAGAGGATTACATGGGTGTGAATGATATTTCCAGATGAGGGGAAAACAAATAAGTTTTTCCAGTGTATTCCTTTAATCTGCAGCATCTGAAGCCCTTGTCATGCTACACTTTCTGACATGAGGATTACAGTTCACTGGAATTTCTGATGTGAATAAGTTATTTATGTGTGGAGATAATTCAAGGAATGTACGCCCTTCAAAACACTTTTGATTTTGTGGTTTCAAATTTTTTTTTCAATTTGAATCAAGCTCTTGATCTTTCCCAGGCTCAGAATTACAAAATAAATATATGGATAGTGACATTGCTCTCTTTCCTCAAACAGTGGTTGTGGAATATATGGTTATTCCAGCTCTGCATGTGTCATGGGAAGGAAAAAAAATCTCCTTGAATAATTAAACCAGAAAATTTCCATTTTTTTCCTTTAACATCTGTAAAAAGAGTCAGTTGTGATCAGACATGAATTTATGTTATAACTACTACCCAAGGAAATATTCCACAACAAAGAATCTACACAGTCTATAAAATTTCACCAAGACAGAGCTTTATAAAAAATAAGAGCATGAAAAGGAGAACCACTTTGGGGAAGTCATACTTGGAGGTATTGACCTAAATTAACCAAGCTGTATTACTTCAACCAATTTAGAACTTTGAGAAAGCTGCAAAATTGAACTGAACTAAATTAGAGTGTGAATAATTCCCTTGCAAAGGTGACTTAACCAAAATACTGCTCTTTAGTCAGAGTAATCATGTGTAAATTAAATTTAATCTAGTGTAATCCATTCTAAAAGTCAATTTGCAGTTAGTGGCCATTGTTCAATTTGCTGCCACAGCTCTTTTGCTTAGGATGCCCAGGAGTGAGTGAGTATTTCTCTGGCCAGAACAGGAAGATGCATGGCACATTCTTGTAGCTGGCCAGCATAGGGAGGAGGACTCTGGCTAAAGGTACTGCCAATATCAGGTTTTGTTTCTGCTTTTTTGTTGGTAGTGATGGATTCTTAATATCTCTGGGATAAAAAAAATTGATTATTGCGTGCAAGTTATGCTCTTTGTGGTATTTTATTTGTTCTCTCATGTGCATACCATGCTTTTGAAAACCCTGACCCACTGCACCACTGAAACAGCAACATCTTTTCCTTTTTAAATGCTGATGAAATTATATATTATAATTTCTAGCAGTTTTCAGTCAAATTATGGGTTTGAGCCATAAAAATAGGATGATTTTTACTTTAGGAGAAACTACATCAGTCTGTATGTTTTTTTTAATCCATGCAAGAAAAAATATCCTATATGTTGTCCATCCTAAGATAACACTTACCTGTGTATGAGTGAAGAGGTTATGGTGGGGTTTTTTTACTTTTTTTGCCTATTCTTTCTTAAGCATCTCTATATTACAACTTGGTTACCCTCAGACTTGAGCCATCAGTGTATCAGTATCTGCGAGCTACACAGAGGGGAAGTTGCAGAGCTGTGTTTGTGACTTGTCAGTCTAACAACCATTGAAGTGCAGTTGCTTTTTGCATTCCATTCTTGCCCTGGCAGAGACAGGATTTCTGCTATCGCTGGGAGATTGACCTGGTGCAGGGGGAGCAGAGGATCTGACACCAGCCACAGGGAGAGTTAAACTGTAACTTCTGTGGTATGAGCCTGGGGTTGCCCATGAACCTTTCGTTTTCTTAGGAAACTATTTAGCATTTTAAAATTCATTGAAGATTTCTTGCATGTTAAAATTTTGTTGGAATTGGTGGAAGGCAGTGAAACACCTCTGAGTTTGTTACAACATATAATACCTTCTTAATCCGCGGCAAAAACGAATCCCCCGTGAGGAGCCAGTGCGCACCGCGGAGCCGAGGATTGTCTCACTCGGTGCCAGGGGAATTTCGCTGCCGCGCTCCAGCAGGGGGAGCGAGTCCGACCGGGGCGTGTCCGACCGGCCCACGACAGGTGAGGAGCAACGACTCCTCTGGCTGGAGGGTGCAACGTTAAAAGAATTGTTGAATTAAGAAAAAAAAAAAGGCAGCGTTTGAGCACACAGAAAGTAGACATACCTAGAATGTGAACGCCAGCCACCATCAGGAGAATGAGCTTCAGGCCTGAGGATAGCCTCAGAGGAGGGTCATTACTAAAATATGTTGCATTATGACAAAGTCATGGATGACTGCTCTAATGAGGATGTGAGCAGAAAAAACAAAAACCATTTTTCAAATGGGTGACTGGTTAAAAGTCTTCTGTTAGCTAGAAATAAAACAAAAAGGGTGTGGGATACTGTCAGTCTCTGTGTTTAACCTTTTCTAAAGGGTGGTAACAGTTATAATGGACAGATAGGAGATGGATCTCTGGTTTTTTTTCCCCAGATAGCTTTAGTCCCTGAGTATCTAAGTTACTCAAACCTATCAGTATGTTTGGCAACAAATCCAACTGCACCATCTCCCTTTGGCAGGGGGGAGGATAGAGACAATCATTTGGCTGTGGGTGGTGTTACACCTTACACTGTCTCCTGATGGTGACACACACACTTGGACAGGAAGAGTGGCAAAAATGAAGCCATTCCTGAACATGTCTCTACACCAAATACACAAACCCTCTCTTCAAGCACACTGTTCTCAAAATGCAGCAGTTAAAATTTTCATCATTACAATCAAGTGCCTAGCCAAGATAGCCTTACTAAGCATTAGTTGTCCAAAGTATGTAAAAACTTGCAAATAAAGCTTTTTGCTGGACTAAGAAATTCAAGATCCTTTTGCAGAGCCACACAAACATAGAACTTTGAAAATGTGATTTAAAAATGAAATGGAAGATTCTGTATTAAGTCAAACAAGGAATACTAAAGAGTAAATAGATTTGAGAGGCTGATACAAATGAAAGTTCTGTTCAGCAGGCTCTTAGTAGATTAAATTCAGTTTTCCACCTTACTGAGCCTTGACACTGCATACTCTTAGGATCTCTAAATCTTTTCAGGTGCTTTACTATTTGCTTAAGAGAGTCATACATTTGCAAAATTTCTTTTTTTTACAATAGGAGAAATGTATCTGTGTGGACAAAAAGATTGTATTTCAATAGGAATCATATATACATTGCTTCAATTCTTGATTTAACAAGAGTTTATTTATCCTAGCTGATTATAGGCAGTGAGCAGTCAGGATTTCAGATAGTTTTGTGAGCAGTTCTCACTTTGTGTCCAGTGAGATAAGGACCCTTTCTGAAAGTGCAGGATAAGCACATAATGAAGTTTTTAGTTTGTCAACTCTTCTCATTTTGTTAATACTGTGTTAGTCTTTCAGTTTCTCTAAAAAAAAAACTAGGACTTTTCCTACTCTTTAAAAAGAATCCTTTTTTCCTTGTTGTTTGTTATAGTTAGGAACTATGATTAAATGTAGCAATCTATATCCTATGCTATTTGATTATTCTATTCTATTTTCTCAGAAGCTCTGTCTTAGTTGTATGTAATAAACAGGCTTTGGAGATTAAGGTGAGGAAAATTACACCTATTTTCTGACCTGTTTGCTAATATAATATTTACCTCACTGTTGTAACTAGCTAACCCATTATCATGAGCTTCAGATGTTTACATCACGTCTCAATTTTATCATTTGCTTTTCTGTAACTGTGGCTGCACTGACTAATTTAGCAATATAAGGTGTGTCTGATTACTTCCTTTGGAAGAGAGACTTCCACTGTTAGCATGAAACTCAGGAAGTGTTTTATTCAATGCATATTGCTCCTTGTAGTACTTTAGAGTATGTTTTAGTTAACTTTAGTATCTTTTCACCTGACCTTATCTGTATTTCCTTTGCTTTCTATTTAGGAGTTAACTACAACAGGTCTTTAATGCTAGAGAACTCTGCTATAATTAGAAAGATGGAATAGGGGTAAAGTGAATTAATCTCTTTTCTGTCACAGGTTATAGTTGAGATTTAAATCTGCCCATAAAGAAGATGGGGGAGGGAGAAACAATGGTTTGTTGATTAATTCAGTTAAAGACTGCTGCTTTGCCAAGTAACACAGCAGAATTGAGGAATACCTCTCTCCACAGGGAGTTTCCTGCCAGAATAAACCTTTCTTTGTTTTTTAGCTTTGCCAAGATCTAGGAGATCTCAATCTCTTGGTAATGTCAAAGGCAAATTAGTGTGCCTTTTAGGAGTGTATATTTAGTACAAGCTGTCCAGGAGAGACCAGAGGGGAAGGTGTGTGCTGGTGCTGCTGGCTTTGCACATGCTCATGCCTGTGTGCAAGCAGAACCATCCAAAGGAAGCCCTTTCATAAGGCAGATGTTGTGCAGCTGTTGAATGCTCAGTCTCAATGCACTTTTCAAGGGTTAACTTTGGCATATTGAATGTTGTAGTTCAAGCACACCTTCCTGTCTTATTCCCCAAACGAGTCCCATGCTCTGAGACAGCTCCATCAAACCAACCACAGTGCATGGGACTGTCAGTTTGGCTCAGTTTTGGGCCCCAGTGAGGTGCTAAATCCCACACTTGGTGAGTTAGATTGCTCTGGGCAGGAATGATCTCTCTGAAGCAAGTTGTGCAGGAGACTGCTGAGGGTTGCTTACAATCCTCTTGAAGCTGGCAATCAGATTATCCTTTTCATAGGTGAGCTAAGTAGGTTAAACATCTTCAAAGCCTTTAAACTGTTTCTCTCATAGCCTGAAAGGTATTAACATATCAGCACTGAGCCTGCTTCCTTGCAGTCTGAGGTCAAAGGGGCTAAATGTTACACCTCTCTACCTTGCTTAACCACATCCGTGTGGCTAAAACAGAAATTCCCCAAAGATCCTATCGGCTGTTAGGAGTTCTCAGCTCTCTCCATGTACTGTGGGGGAGCTCAGGCCCTCTATAGAGGATGCCACCATGATGCTGGGTTATAGACCAGTACCCTAATTCCTGCAAACAGGATAAGCATTAATTCATCAGCTTATTCTAACTGTCATACTTATTCCTAAAGGTCAAGGAGTCATCCAAAACTCAGATTTGCAAGTACTACTAATGATGGCAAAGTGTCTTCAAGCTGTGTGAGTATAAAAGCATACTTAAGGAATTCTTCAGCTTCACCTCTGACACTTTGCAAACAATTGCAGTTTCAAGCCCCTAACAGTAATATTTGCTTTTTTTTCTATCATTCTGCTTCATGCTTCAATACTGAAAAAAAATTAATGTCTCCTGAAGTGTAGTGGAACAAAAGCCGTGTTACAAAACGAATAATTTTATATATACATAGATTCATTTTGAATTGAAATAAAACTTTAAATAAGGAGTGGCCAGGCTTGACTAGGGCCTTTCAAAGAAAATACCTCTGCTGAAACACAAGAAGAATGAAGTTAGCTGATGCATTCAGAGTACTTACTTCTGGTTTTATGTTGCTGAGCATCAAACTGATTAGAGCTTTTTTTTTTTCTTTATAATCATTACCAAAACACAGGATTCAAAATACATCTTCTTCAGAGGGCAGGGGAGAAAAGAGTCCCTCCCTCCTAAAACACTTACACTTTTCCAGATAAAATTCTTTGTACAATTCACCTTTCATTCCTTCCTGGCAATCTTCATTTCAATTCTTGACTTTTCTTGCATGTGTTGCATCCCTCTGTCCAGCATTCAAAGCAGTATGACCCTAAAATTATAAAATCTCAGGCTAAAATTGATTTGTCATATAAGCAATACAATGCTTGGAAGTTAATGATTCCTCAGAGAATTATTCTGAAGAAATTAATTTATCTCAAAATAAGGTTAGCACATTTTCTTCTTCTTTGAAAGAGTCAGTATTCCCTAGTAAGCACCTGCTAAAGACTTTTGGGAAGCAAGTATGAACAACTGTTTTAGCACCGCCTAATTTAGTAGTGCTGTCATAACTGCAGCTGTAGCTGGATTGGAAGCATCCCAGTAAATACAGATTACTTTTACAAACAGGCAGTATCAGAAGTGATGAGAGGTCCATGACAGTGGGCTAGCAGACTAACACAGTGTCCTTGGCTTCACGGAGTTCTGATTCTGAAGTAGGGAAGACAATCCAGAAGAACACACAGTTTACAGTAGCCATTACAAATAATGACACTGATGGAGCTGCAAGACCTTTCACACAGTTTTAGTCCACATAGCTATTGCAAGGTAGGACATAGATACGGGGATTAATGTTTTTAGGAAACAATTGCAATTGCAACAGAATTGCACTGCCATTAAGACTGAAGTTGCTACAACAGGCAGAGTCCTGCTGTTTCTCATACTTCACTCTAATCAACTTTTCACTTTTTACATGTTTTTGAAATCTGTTTTATAAATCCATTTTCTATGTGTTTCTAACAATGTAGGCTTTCACAAAATTTGAGGTTTGAGTGTGCTGTAAGGCTTAAAACAAACCTTGGATGGTTGAGGTTTTAGCTTGAATGCTGCACTCTCAAATGTGGCACCCCACCCATTGGCTGCATACAAAAGGAGGTTTTTAATTGTCAGGAGAGTTAACATTCTTCCAAACCTCAGTCTGGAGCATGTATAATTATACTAAAGCATTGTTACAAGCTACCTTAAAAGGAAATGTTTCCTGCCTTTTGAGGTTTTTCTGTATTCGTGTAGCCTGGGCATGTCAGCCTTTCTTTAAACCACGATATTGTTATCCTTGATCAATAAGCAGCACACTTTGGCACAGAAAATGACAAGCAGCTGAGCTCTTCAAATTTGCAGCTTACCACTGACTTTGTAGAAAGCTTCAATTATCCTGAGTCTCACTACTTAAGTTTGGAAAATGGGACTTATATAGCTGTGATTATTTATTTACTTTAAAAATGCATTGTATTCCATACACTGCTGAATCTCAGGCATTAGATAATTTTTATACATTTTTGTTACCTTTTAGGTATGTACTGGTTTAACTGAGGTCAGAACCTAACCTGTAACAAATGCTGTTTATACTTTATTTATATTTTCTGAAGACTAAACCCTCTCTGACTCTCTTTTGAAACATTTTAGTATTGAACTTACTACCATTCCTTCCTTTTCTCAAAGGTCCAAATTATTACTTATAACAAATATTTCAATTAACAGCCCACCTTTTTTCTGAGGGGATAAAAAAGTTGGTTTTGAATTGTTTTTACAATAAAAATATGACACATTCCAAATATCTGTAGTCCCATTTTACTCTAAGTCCATAATTTTTAAATAAATCCTTCCCAATTAGGTTGCCCTGTCTTTACCTCTGGTGCCTACTACAATCAGCCTTTTTCCAGACACAGGCCCCTTACAAGGTGCTGTTCTGATAACAGAACAGGAAGTTCTTTATCTTCTAATGTTGTGTGACTCCAAATTTAATTATATGCTTTAAGCAGGTAGAAAATATGCCTTGCTCAAAGAGGAATTACTTGGGCCGGTGCAAGAAATTTCAGGGCCTATGGCATACAAGTCAGATCAGATGATCTGACCTTCAGCTCCTTGAACAAATGACAAGTGACATAAGAAGCCAAAGATAAAAAGATGGTGGGCAGAGGCCAGAACAAGGGATGAAAAACAAAATTCAAAGACCAAAAACTTGAAAGCAGCAGTAAGCAGTGACACTTGTTTCAAGGTCAGCCCTTCTCCAAGGGATTGTGATGCTCAGTATTCTCACATAGGTTTCTAAGTCCAGTATTTCAAGTAAAATTAGGACTGGTGCAGCTCCTCCTCTTCCTTCAGCTTGCTATCATAATGATCATAAAAGGACCCACCTAATTCCAGTCCTTCCAGTTGTGCAGTAATCAGCTAACTATGCAGATTACAGAAAACTGAAGGGGGGATGCAATATATGTGCTATGGTAGAAATTGTTTCTCTCCTTACATGAAAGAAGTGATCATTTCGTGCTTGCATTATTTAGATCTTAAGATGCATTCCCTCCCCTAGAAACAGGAATGAAGCCATTACAGAGAATTAACTACTTAACATCAATTTACATTTGAATTCTACTTTACTGTGTGTATATGCAAAACATATTTGCACACATCCATAGACAAACTATGTATCGCTTCAACAAAAAGAAGTAAATGAAAAAGCCCAGTTGATGGGAAGAAAATGGATGTTTGACAGCATCTCTGTACACAATTATCTGTGAATGTCTGTGCATTTGGAAGAGTGATGTCAAATATTGGCCATTGGTTTTTTTGATAAAAACTATACAGGTTTGGTGGGGTTTTTGTGCTGTCAGAAAGAACCAATCTAAACAAAAATTCAATCTAGTATTTTACAGAATAAAAATTAAGCCTGCTTATGTGATTAAGTTGACCCTCCATTCTAAATAAGACTTCAACACAAGTGAAGATTATCTGTCCCAGGCAAATCCTTCCTAGGGATTACATGGTGCATAAACTAATAAGGGTTTATTGTTTCTTCTTTCTGAGAGGGGAGATAACTAGAGGAACATTAAAACATTAGTGTGGCGTTAAAGAATTGCAAACAGAATTAGGAAGTTAGGTGGTTGTGAGTCTCTCAGCAGCATCAAATCACCATTAAGTTTCAGTGTGCAGATCCTATGTGCAGACACACAAAATTCAGAATACTCAGTGTATGCAGAACTGTTTTGCTCTGAAGTAAAAATGTCAAGTATACATAAGCTGTTTGTTTTAAAAGGTAATCTGAATATGGTCAACATATAATTTTGTATGCACCATATTACTCCTATTTTTGGGGTATCATAGTCACAAAAAGAAGCTAGACAAAATTTTTATCATTCAGCATAATTTAGGTGAAGATACTTTTGGTAAAGCAACTGAGACACCATTAAAATGTGCTGGTTTACACCATAAAAAGATAAAAATATCACTACTACCTGCCATCTGAAAGACTTCCATGAAGACTATAATATGGCTAGTTCAGAAAATGTCTGTTTATTTAAAAGGCTCATCAGTGAAAAGAGATTCTGAGATTCAGAACCTACTTGACAAGTGACACATACTCAGTTCTTCAGCACTATTTAACACCTTTTTTATCTTATATGTTTTAAAATGCCAGTTTTCCTATACTCACCTTTTTCCTACTCTTAAATTCTCTAGCTAATCCCCGTGTTCCATACCCCTCAGTATTTCCAGGAATTTTTTGACCCTCAAGGATAAATTCAGTAACTTCCCAGTTCCCAAAGCACTCTGGATGGTGTTTAAAGACAGAGGGCTCTTGTGCAGATTAGCCTGGAAAAATCAAGGGCCACATTCTACTCACCTTTCCTTTGATGGACACATTACTTAGGGATTTTATCCTGACAGGTTCAGTTGCCATAGAACTGCACAGCTGAGGGAGCACAAGAAAGACAGGTCCTGAAAGAAAGCTGCAAGAAAGGCAGACCAGACCAATAGGGGGTTCACTGTTGACAGGGTGAAGAACAAAACAGCTAAGAGGTGAACACATAAACAAGTAACAAAAAAAAATCTTTGTTTTATTTTCAAGCAATTTAAAACATTTAGAGACAATGAAAAGCCAATAGACATGGTAAAAAGTTACACAAAACTGAATTTCTTGTTCTTCTCTCTTAAATGAAATAGTCTGCAGTCTCTATGAATCCATGTTCTGTCTCCACCCTGGATACTGCATTCAATTCTGCAGCCTCCCCCCAGTCTCAGTAAAAATAGAACTGGAAGAAGATTCAGAAATGGTCGACAAGGACTAAGGCATAGAAATGGAATTTCATAACAGTGACTTAAAATGGTAGGAAGGTATGAAAGGGCACTACTTCTGTTTGTGACAAAGCTGTCTAGATAATAAAAGCAGGCAGAATTTCAAGTCTCTTTGAATTCAGTACAGATGATTTCCCCAGCGCATTTGCATATTTTACTTGGTGATATATGAAAACAATTATTATCAATTAATTTGTTGTTCCAGAACAGGCTTACTGCTCTCCCTGCCTACAGGTCATGGTTTCATAAAAACCTTTAGGCAAAAGGAAGTGATATTGGAGTCTCCCTCCCTGGCAGGCTGGAACTGCTAATTTGAAGGTATCTGCTATCACATCACAATGTCAGAATCGTGTAGGTGGCCAGGGACTTCTGCAAGTTTTGTAGTCCAACTTTCTCCTCATGGCAGGTCCTGTTAAAGCAGATTGCTTTTAGTCATGTTCAATTGAGTTATGTATATCTCAAAGGATGGAGTTGCCATAGCCTTTCAAGGCGAATTGTTTGAGTATTTGATCCTTAAAAAAAATGTTTCCTATATTGAATTGTTGTAGGTTGTGCTCATTGCTTCTTGAGCACCTTTGGGACAAATGTGGCTGCATCTCTTCTACACCCTTCCATTACAGAGGGCTTCTCAGCACCATGATCTCCACTCACCATCTTCTTTAAACCTGGGCAAATCCAGCTCTCATCTTCTTGTATGTCATGAACTGCAGCTGCCTGAGAAGTTTGGTAGCCTTGCTTTAGTGTGTCAACTTTAGTGTGTCAACAGTTTTCTTAAAGTGAGACACAGAGCTCCAGATGTGGTGTCACAAGTGTCCAATGGAGGGGAAGAATCAGTTCCCTCCAAACCTACAGTGGTACTCAGCCCAGTTTGCAGCTGGGCACATCAGCTCCAAGAGCACATGGTTGACTCACATTCAGCTTGTCCACCACAACCTTCAGCTCATTTTGTACAAAGCTATTCTCTATCCAGTCAGTTCCCAGCCCGTCCCACTTGGGGGTTATGCCAACCCAGTTGCAGGGCTTTGCATTTGCCTTTGCTGAACTTCATGAGGTCCCCAAGAGCTCATTCTTCTAGTCTAATTATGTCTGTCTGAATAGCAGCCCTGCCTTCCAGTGTATCAGCCACTCCCCCCAATTTGGTATCACCCACAAATGTGCTGAGAGGTCACTCCATCCCATCGTTCTGGTCATTACATCAGCCATTTCAAGAACCCAAGCTGATGTAACCTATACACAGAAAGCAAGTCAAATATCCTTCCAGAGATATGCTGGAGACTTCAAATTTTGTTTTAGAAATATGCACACATTGCATTGCCAAGTCTTTTTTTTTCTCAAGATACAAAAATAAGAAGTAGCTCTGGGTTCCACAAGAAGCAGGCCGTGAGTCTTTTTCTGGATGCGAATGTTGAATGTAGATCTTGACTCAGAGTGCAAATCTTCTGGAAGACAGAGATGACTGTCAGAACCTAAGAGCTAAGCAAGCTGGAAGTTATTTATAGAGTTCCTCCCCTGTATCTCCAGTGTGTGCCTTTGCTCAAAGACAGGCAGTATATTTCCATGCCATAAAAATGGACAGAACTGCATTGGTAAACACGCGGTGCTCTGAGGACATTCTTGCAATCTTGTTACTTTCCTGGGTGATTGTATGAACAGAATGGACTCTGTGCTAGCAGCTGTTGTACTAAAGGAGCAGAGGGGAGAATGGGGATCAGCAGAAAAACAAAACTAGAAGGAAGAGAGAAGAAAACTCTAGGAGTAATTCAGCTCCTCTGCAGACATTATAGCAGTTTCAAGAACATTTCTGTAGTAACAACCTTTCCAGCACAAAACCGTCTGTTATGGGCAGTGACACACTACACGGTGTTTTTGCAGCATGGACAGAGTAGCATTGTTGCCAAAGGGCATGGAAAGGACAATGCTACAGACATAATCCCCAAAATTCTCTTGGGACATATTGTGCTACTCAGAGACTTAGTGTTACCAGAGACATTACAAGTTATGCTATAGGCTGGTAAGTTTTAAAACTGGATTTTGTTGTGTATGCTGGAACTGGATTTGAGATAATACATGTACATTGCAAAATACCATAAAATGGCTTAGCAGAATGTTTTCTAATCTTCCACATGGAGCTTGTCTCTTCAAACTTGGCTTTATAACTCCTGTACACTTTGGGACAACATCAACAACATGAGCTGAAGACAACATTGATAAACAGGAAGCATTGGTTGTGAAAAGAAGCTAAGAGAAGATGGAAGGACATGAAAGTGAGGAAACCCAGCCAGACCTCCAAAAATGGGAACAAAGGCACTGAATGTTTCCAAACAAATACTCAGATAAATAAGGCTGTTTGGTTTGCTATTTTATGAAGACAACAATGATGAAGAAGTTATGTACTACATGGACATTCAGTATCTGAAGGAACATACACTTGTAAAGGATATATTCCAGGCAGAACCTGTGTCCCAATCCAATGTTTAGGAAGATGTGGGATAACTCAGACACATTTACCAAGTATAACAACAAGTAAGCACAGTCATTTGACTTAACTGCTGGGAAGCCACTCTTCAGTTCTACTTATTTTGATCCCCTCACAGTAAGGCATGCGCTTCTTTCCTTATTTTCCTCCAGGAGACAGTGCCACAAAGGAACCTAGTCTGGGGCTTAACCTGGGATGCAAAACATCAAATTCCTGTTTCCCAGATCTGCTACAGCCATCATGAAAAACCTTAAGTAAATTATCCTGCCTCCATACCCATCTCTAACAGTGGGAAAAATTCTTTCACCATTCTTTATTAGTTCATTAATTCAGTGAGGCAACAAGTATGTCATATTGCTTAAATGCCACATGCTTAATGATGTAGGCATTTTTTTGGACTTTGCTTAGACACCTACAGACCCTACTACTACTGTACTCTGCAGCAGCAACACTACATTGGTTCACATTAGCTAAATGCAGAGTCTGTGTAAATATGACCAAGGTAGGTGCCCTGCTTTTTCATTTCTCAGGAATTCTACTAAATAAAAAATTTTAATGCAAAAGTTAAACTACAAAAATACAGCTTTTCTGCTATTAAGTCAGTAGCAAATCTACTGCTACACTTCTCTTAAGATCACTACCTTCACTTGATTACAGGGTAGTGGATAACTTGTACTTACATTAACTTCTAACATGTTTTTGAACATTCTAGCACTTTCCACAAACATTTTAACATTTTGGGTTATTATACTCTGTCGTTTTCCTGCATGTACATAATCCTGAACCCTAAATGAGTTTTAGAACTCATTTAACAAGTTTGCCAATAACAGTGTTAGGATGTGAGAATGTTTCTCAGTACAGCCATGTCTCAATCATATTAATCTATTTCTCAGAGTTAAAAACAATTAAAGCAATCATAAGGCACATGCAACCTTGTTTGAGAAAGTATATTTGAAAAGCAAATGCTTCTCCCCACCCCTGCACAGCTCCAGTTGACAGAATTCATCAGTAAGAGAGAAAATGCCATTTGTCACATATGACTTAGGCCAGTTTCCAAGTGCTTCAAATAGAAGAAAAGAAACACTACAAAAAGAAATATGAGAGGTCTACACTGCCACATAAGTTTTTAATTAAGAAATTTAAAGGGAACCAAATCTATTTTGAAAAAATATGATTCTATTATTGTCATCCATATGAACTCCCAGTCTGTTACTGGTGTATTTTCTTAGCCCCACGCCTGGCAATTAACTGGACAATCTAACTTGCCCTCAATAAAAGTATTTCCTTCTATCAGATGTCCTCCCCTCTCACCAATTTCACTGGATGTTCTCCTTTGAACTTTTACTACACTCATAGGAATCACAACTCATGACTTGCATTCCTTACTTCATTGCTACATACAGTTTCTGTCCTTGCACATCTTTGTCTCCTTTCTGATAGAAGCAGCTGTAGTCTGAGCATTTCAGTCTCATTTGATTTTTCAGTGGTTATAAGGTTACTTTCTTCAGAGAAAAACATATCAGCTGCACTGATACATTGCCTCAGTCAGTGTCCTGAAGAACAACATGAGATGTAATCCACCTTGCTCCCTTGGGTACTGTTTTCATTGTCATATGCAATGGTATGCTGGATGGGACAGTGTTCAACTGGGAGTTTCATTAGGCAGCTCTTGGACACCATTAAAGTGTTCTAATAGGTGTGACTTATTGACCGGAAGAGTGGGTAAACAAATGAGGTGTAAGTGACAGTGCGAGACCAGAGGAACAGTAATTAGCGATGTGACTCCATGAGTAACAGGAAAATTGCCCTGACCCAGTTGATGGCAATAGCAACGAAACTGAAAAAAAATTTTTTTAAAAAAAAAATCCCCAATAGATGAGTTTTCTACCAACACTTACAAGGGTCATGAGCAACCTTTCTGGTTGGCTCACAACCCACTTTGCTTGTATTCCCCTCCAGCTGTGTTGGGACACGCAGTGGCAGTGGTGCTCCCTGTGTTGGCCAGAGCCAGGCACAGGGGTGGGAGGAGAAGGACAGGCTGGCAGCATCGTCCCAGCAATGTGGCTGCTTGTACAGATCTGCCAGGCATGGGGGCTTCACAGGAAGCCTCCAGCAACCTTCCCCTCTCACACAGCACCGGGGCTTGGTGGGAACCCTGCTTGTTTCTGCTCTGGGGAGCTCACACCGGCTCCCTCTGCCTTGCCAGAGGGCCGTGCACAGTCGTGGCTGAGCTGCCGCACCTCGCCCAGTGCTCTGCACCGAGGCCCACCAGGTGTGCAATGGGATATCAATATCCTGCCTCCGATCGACGTTCCAGTTAGCCCACGCTACCCTCACTTCAGTGCCAACACAAACATTTCACAGAGTCTGCATTAATGACAGCATGACAAAAACAAATCTGATCTGCCTGTGCATGCTTTTTGTCTCTTGGAATCACATCATGTCTGATTTTCTACCTCTCCTGAATAAAGAGGAATAACACAGAAATCAGAGTATTTTAATGCAAAAATAGAATTATTTCTCAGTATGTGCATGAAGAAATGATTATATTTCTTTGATGAAAATACCATTCACAACCTCCCCCCACCAAACTATCAGCTGCTCTCCAATAGTAAGATGACATGACCAAGAAAAAGTTCTTGGTAAGTTCTATAAATAAAACTACTTATTTCTCTTTCCATATCCTAGCAGTGTAGGCTTCAATGAGATCCTATGGGGGTAATATCCTGGAATATAATAACGCCAAAAAAACAAACGAAAAAAAACCCCCAAAAAACAACCTGTGAACACCACAAGACAAAACACATGCACACAAAATCAATACTCTAAATTTCAGGGTTCCTGATTGCTCGAAAACTGACAGGAAATGCACTGGTTGCAGTGCAATAACAAAAGGTCTGAAGAAATACTTGGAAAGTATGAACACAGAAGAAAAATCACATAAAAGCAAGTGGTATTGTCTGTGTATTGAGAGAGGCAATGAAACTGGTTGTAATAAGGCACCTAGTTGCATGTTTTACAAAATAATACAAGAGTTGGAAAGGGAATGGAAAAATATGAGAATATACAATGTATAAAAAATTTACTCACTTTGAGAGTCTATTTTGTTTGAGGTACAATTAAAAAGTTTTATCAAGCTACAAATATCCGTAACTGGTTTAGGAGTTGGTTGTGCTTTAGTCATCCAAGGAAAGGAGCAATCAGTAGATGAAGTCTGGCTGATGTAGACTCCAGATAGAGCACGTCTTCAGCACTGCTTATAATTACCCACTAGACTAACTTACAACACAGTTCCTGCTTTCCTCTTCAGATCTGGATTAAATTACCTAGGAACTGCTGTAATTCCAAAAGAAAATCTAGTTAGCAGAGCAGGAAGGTGTGGAGGAGCGGAGAGGCGGACCCATCCCCGACCCGCGGGGTGTGACCCCCGTGCCTGCACCGCGCTCCGCTGCCCGAGTGACAGGTCCCAGCTCTCGGCGGCTCTTCCAGCGGCAGCTCCTCCCTTCTGCCAGATGGACAGCACGGCGTGGACTTGGGCTCCGGCTGCGGGGGACCCGGCTCGGGGCAGAAAGCAGCCTTTTATAGCCGGCCCGCCGGCGCTGCTCCTCACACCTACACGCTCCGCTGCCGAGCACAGCGCCGCTGCCGCGACCCGTACCGCGCTCGCCGCTGCCCATGGCGCCGCTGCCCCCGCTCCTGCTGCTGCTGCTGCTGCTGCCCGCGGCCGGTGAGTAGCGCAGGGCCCCGCGCTGGGGCTCGGCATCCCCACCATCCTTCCCGGCAGGGAAGCGGCCCCTCCGCGGGCTCTGCTGGACGCGCTCCCTCGGCCGGATGGGGCTTGGCAGCGTCGGGGGGCAGGTGGGAAGAGGGGTAGAGAAAGGAGTGTTAGGAGAAACACGGGACGTATCTACCTTCCCACACCGGAGAGCAGCCCCTGTGACAGGTGGCCAGCGCTCGGGCACAGCTGGGTGGGATCTGCCGCTACCGGCGCGGCTGGCTGGGAGCGGGGCCGGAGGGGCGCACATTGCTGCTGTAAAGTCCAGCAGTAATGTACAACTGTACTGAGAAAGTTCGTGTTTCAAATCAGTTTGCGGCTTGCACGTGCTGCAACAATCTTCCTATAAACCAGTAGCTTTACCCCCACTCTTCTCTGGGTTTTGGAGTGAGCTGTCACGGAGCACCGGAGTTACTAAGCAGTTCAGAAGCAGGAATTGCTAGAACTGAGATCGGCTACAAAACCCTAATTGGGTTATTCTGAAAAATGAATCAGTCTTCATCATGAATGAGTTATGATGTGAGAATGTAATTAAAGGACCCCTGCCTCACACCTTCACACAGCCAATTACTCTTTTTTTCTTCTACATCCTATTTATTAATCAATGTTAAAGACTGGTTGTAACAATTCACAGTCCTTTTCCTCCTAGGTTTTCTGAGGTATTCATCAGTACAGTATCTGATTGTACTCATTTCTATGAAACTATATTATCGTCCCTCTTTTTCAGATAGGTAGGTGGGCTGACACAAAAAAGCATCCTCTGATTTTAGATTCCCATGGTGACATGGTAAAACCAAATTTTACCCACAACTGCATAAAATTATGTGGAACTTCAACTGCTCAAAGCCTGGTTCTGACTGAGTGCTGTGGCTGCTCGGTACTCCAGCCCCAGGATATTCAGCAGTCTGGGAGGCTACTGTTTGTAAACATTAATAGGCATTGTTTTAAAGTGATTAAATTAACCTCATACTGAACCTTTGTGACAGCTGTACGGATAAAATCCTGTCTTCCAGAATAGCAATCAGCTGTCTTAAGTAAAAGAATCTCTTGCACTTTTCTTTTATACATTCCTACACAGCTTGCAAATTCACCACACCAAATCTTGCAAATAGCACATCCTAAAGAAAAGAGCCTCAATTCATTCCTAGAACAGGTTCTGGGCACAGATTGGAGCAGGGTCTGGGGGAAGGCAGTCGTGTGATTAAAGCCCATAAGGTAAGGTGCTTGCATAATGGGGCCAACTTAGGGCCCCACCAAGCTCCCTGCCCCAATTCTGCTTCCTGACCTCAGGTTGCCCCTGATTCCTTCTGCATTTTGATCATCCTCCAGACTTCATCCTTTGCATGGCACAAACCCCAGCAAGAACATTAAGGAAAGCAATGAAATCTGCTTTTGCCAACTCAGAGTGCTCATGACAGCCTGGCTGCGCTCCGATAGCTGAGTCAAGTGCCTCAGTCACCCACTCCGTGGGCAGTGAGCAGCACGGGAAATGCAATTTACCTGTTTCCCAATTGGTCCAAAGTATCAAAACAGGCAAATTTAACCTTTCAAAAAAATTACATGTCACCAGAGTCTGTGGAGATAGCATGTAAGTTGTCTGGGCAATAAAATGAGGTGGAAAAGGCCATTTCTGATGGCTTATGAAACAGGTAAAAATCTAAGCAAAAACTAAGGTTTCTATAAGGCATACAGTTCTTTTTTGCAAAATCTTGGAAATGCATCAGGAAGTCTGCTTATTCCCAAGTTTCAAGTTCTGTACTACTGGAGCACTATGACTGCAGAGTCATATTTCACCAAAGGAAATTTTACATGTATTTAACATCAAAAAATATTACTGTACCCTCAGTCTTTGAAAGAATGGCTTAAAAATTCTTTTTAAACCCACAAAACAGCATACACTGTATTAGATGCTAATAATGTAGTTAGGTATCATAATTATGCAAAGTTGTAATCTCAATAAAAATGTGAGTATGTATCTGGAAAAATAATCATTATCTTTGCATTGAGCCTATTGTAAAGAGTAAAACATTATAGGAAATGTGACCTTTCAGAAAAAATGTATGTGTTTCTAATTTTTTTCCCTCTTTGCATATCAAAATTTAAGGGAGTGGATTTTTAAAATACCTTATAAAGCAATGAAATGAAAATAAATCCAGTCTGGCTCACTCCCTTTTTCTCTTACTGTATCAAACAGTCTTCAAGGTTGTGTTTGACACAGCTGCACACAATCTGCATGACAAAACCAAAAAACTGGACTAGACTAGACATCAAGGGACAACACTGCTCTTTCAGGAATGCATAATCAAACCTCTCATTCACAAAGTCTACATAAAAACAAAAAAACCACGGAGAAGCTTTCAAAAACATAATCATAAAACATTTGGAAATACACTGAACATCAATTCACTCTTTAACTGTATTCCACAACATTTCTGATAAAACACTTTGGAGATTTTGTTACATGGCAAACACACCAATGCTATCATCAACCACATATGGATACTCTGATTGTTTCCATAATTCTGTGCATTCTCAGATGGTATTTCATTGCTTTTATTAACTCAGCTCATAAAGCTGTTTTGACAGAGTATCATATTCAGAGTATCTATGTCATGCTGATTTACAACTGCATGTCCTGATGTATGTAACATATGTAAGATGCTGTAAGACAAATTATTACAAGGACAAAAAATTTATGTCCTTTTCTTTAAGACACATGGCATATTACACTTGAGCTCCTCAGGTACTAGGCAGTTCATCACTTCTACTTGTCATGGATTTAAATCAAGGGACTAGGAATTGTCCCAAGTTAGCAAACAATTCTCTGATAAAACCAGGAATATGACTTGGAAATTCTTACTTTCTTCTTCCTGACTGGTATCTCTCCTACACCATCCTTCCCCAGTTGCCAGGAACTGAGACACAATGTAAAAAATCTTCAGTTTTTTCAGAATCCCCAAGGCCATGCAGAGCAAGCCCAGCTTTGCCATTAACCACGGTTCCTGCAGACATTACTGGCTGTCTACAAGAGTACCCATTACTCAACATTGAAGAGCATAACCAGCTGTCACTTGTACTGCTGGAGCCTTATTGCAGTTTTCAGCTCAGAATTTACTGAACTTGTACTGACAATGAAGATAACATTTTCAATGCTCTCATAAAACAAATCTGTTTATAACCAAATGGATGAATGCTTCTGCTACCCAGAACCAAAATTTCCCACTAACCATACAGGTAATGTTCTGCAACAGGAGCCATGCACAACAAATCCTGTTCACTATCCTAGTGTCAGCTCAGCAGTTTTGAAATGAAACTGCTATTGACTACATAACAAGGAAGCTTTTCTTAATTCCTCAGGATATGATTGCTTCTAATCAATGGCCAAAGCTGCATATGCAAGTTTAAACAGTTGTTTCAACACTTCTGCCCCTACATCACATGCCCAAAAGCAGAGGGACAAGATCTGTGAGTGGTCACCAGTCAGGAAAGTACTAAGTGCTGCCTCAGGATCCTTCCTAAAGTGTTCCTTTTTACCATTCTCACACACAAACCAATTGAATTTCTTACTGAGGTGATCTCATGAGGTGTTTAAATTCCACTGTTTCATGACAATACAAGTGCCAGAGGTCACCAGCATCCCACACATTTCAAGTTACTCAACTGTGCTGGGACCGGTATTTTTTCTGTCAGATTTTCCATTAACTGATTATAGTTAATCATATTGTCTATTCTGATACAATCTATTACAAAAGATTACTCTATTATGTTATTATAATAGCTTATGTGATTATGCAGCTTATATAAAAACTGCATAATCAAATAGTTATTTTGTAGGAAAGTAACTATCAAAGCCTTCAACAATGAAGTTTAACTATTTTTTCTGCTGTTTGTCTCCATCAGAGGTATGCTCAGTTATTAAATCTTAATGTCTTTTGGAATCTGTAACCAGTACTGGAGTTTAGGTTTATAAACTGTTCTCCTCATACTAAAATGAGTAATTAGTTTATTTAAGAAGAAACTCTAATCAGAAGCCTTCTAAAACTATTTTTTTTTCTAGTCATTCAGCTTCTTAAAATTTGCTGTGAATAGTTTGGAGCCTGCACTTCAAGGAGAGGCTGCCCGTTACCATCAGGGTCTTCAGTGTGTTAGTTCAACCTCTCAGGATGACATGAAGCCCTAAAAGTGTCACCCAGAGTCTTGACATTTTTCTGCTGCTTGGGACCTCTGGCTTTAGTACTGATATGGTTAAAATATAGTTCCTAAAGTAAGTTTTGTTCTGGAGAAATAATAGTGAGAATCACTTCAACAACAACAACCCCAAACAAAAATAAACAGGAAAAGAACCAAACCCCACCTTTCTAATTTCCCTGGGAAAACTCCAAGCAGCCACCCATTTCCTTGCCTTACATCCACCACACCATCCCTACCAGTTATTTGGCTGCTTTGTCTAAAAATGAGGAAAACCAAAACCCTATAATAAAGGACCTATTTGTTCCTGTAAAGCACTACATTCTACAAAATAACATGGGCAAAATTGTACATTATGGTAAAGAGAAAATACTGCAAGCCTGAGGCAGCTAATCTTAGCAACTGGGTGTGCCTGGGCCACAGAACACACACTGGTCCTCACCAGCTGGAAGACTGGAAATGTCTGGTGTGCCATTGTACAATGGGAGGAAGCCACTGCAGCAGCTCTGTGCTCAGTATTCTGCTCACCATGGACTGGGGGCAGAGGGACTGGGACAAGCAGCGTGGCCCCAAAGTGCCAAAAATAAAACTGGATTATTGTCAAGTACTGTCATTCATTATCAATGCTTTAAAAAACTCAAACAATCCCAACTATTTTATATTTTCATGCTGGATTCCATAATAGTTTTTTCTTCCACAGTTTATAGAGGTGCTTTTGGGGAAGGCCGTGTGAGAAACCGAAGAGGAATTCTGGAATTAGCCGGAGCCATCAAATGCACCACAGGGCGCTCTCCTTTTGCCTACCTGCGCTATGGATGCTACTGTGGCCTGGGAGGGAAAGGATGGCCCAAGGACAGAGTAGACTGGTGAGAGGAACTGCTTATCTGAACAATTAAGTGTTGCATGCAGATGACAAATAAAAGGACTAAAATACAAATTAGGCCTATTTGAGAGAGGGAACTGAGTTAAACACACCTCAGATTGCTAAGAAAGTCTGAAGCACTCAAATAGTGTTTCTGTAGATGGACACAATCTTGTCTTTAGTTCAAATTTTCATTGCATCAGTACAGGATTCACAGTGCAGCTGAGTTTCTTTGCTGTTTGACACAGAGCTAAATAACTAAAGTCTTGTTGGAGAATCTTTAAAGTTCAAACATTGAAGCTATCTAAAGGAAAAACTAAGAAACAAAGGAAATTAAAAAATCTTTTGATTTTACGATCTGCCATGTTATTCAAGATAATACATAAGAATTATGCAAAATTCAACCTGCTGAAAAATAATTCTAAAAACCAAACCTTTCCATTTAGTACTAAATCTCATCATACTGACTATCATCAATGCAATTTATAATTGAATATTAACTAACAAGAAGATGATTGTCTCGGTTTTGTTCTGGTTTTGTTTTGTTATTGTTGTGTGGGTTTTTTTTTTAATTTCTATGCATGAAGTGGAGTTACTGAGCTGTGTTGTTCAGCTGTTATGCACCACAGGATCTTTACACAGTGATTTGTGGGCATGACCAAGTAATTACTTAATAAGCACAGGAAAAACAGTAATTGCAAAGTGAGAGCTAACAGCATTAACTTTTCCTATTGACAAATTCCTCAGGCAACCTAAACACCATTTACCTACTGTAATCTGATGGTTTTAGTCTATCAGGAGGAGACTGAATAAATGAATGAATGAATGAATGCTTTATGGATACACCCAGTTCTTGCAGCAAGTCAAAAAGAAAGGGTGTAATTAGTTTGCAGCAAAAACTTAAAAGCTGCCTAATTTCAGGTCCTTGTTACCTCCTCTACTTCCTTTTCTGGGCCTGCAATGACCAGAGATACTACAGCAGCATATTTTAATGCTTTTTTTAGGCATTAAAATGTCATTAATTTTTACTGTTCAGTTTCACAATGTCATAGAAAGCCTATAAATTCTTTGTGCCAAGTATGACAAGAACAATTTTGAAACAGTAATTTTGAGCAACTTTCCAAATGTTCTAATGATAGTGAGCTAACAGTTCATTTTCTGGAAGAGGCTAGGAGAAAAGCACACTCACATGTAACTGAGAATGCTCTGAAGATTCAATTAGCTCAATGTATATCAGACATTTCTCTCATCACTTAGTACATGCAAAAGTAGTAACTTTTTCCAGGTGATCTATTAAACAATTACCCTGGTTTGGTTCCTGAGCAGGTAATGTTTGTACACTCACTGATGTTGACTGTTTTATTATTTCACAGCTGTAGCAACCCACTGATAAACCCCACTGAGCCTGTGTGACCATAAATCACCATTTTTGTTGCTCTCAGGTGCTGCTTCCACCACGACTGCTGCTATGGGAGGGCAGAACAAGCAGGGTGTCAGCCAAAGACCGAGAGCTACCACTGGGAATGCAGAGACAATTCAGCTGTGTGTGGTGAGTGAGCACTTGGGAGCTTCCTGGTGTTGGCCTTGGGTTGTTTTGTTATTTTCGTTTGGTTGTTTCTTCTACTAATTATCTCATTAGAAAGGTATTTTCTTAACTGTAAAACTCTTAGTACGCCATCCTTCCTTTTGTGACTTTTTTTGCCAGGATACACTGTGCCTCCAGAAAGCACAGCTAAATCAATCAACTGAATGCAGTTTCCTCTGCTTAATCCTCCCCTGCTGACTGACATAAGCAAATAAAACTGATCTAGAAGCATCTATTACCTTTTCAGAAAACACAAACACAACCATCCTCCTTTAACTCAGCATTTACATTTGCTGAGGAACCCATGTTATGCTGCTCTCCAGCTGGAGACTTGCAGGGAGTAACTACAAACAGGAGACAAGAAGACTCTAACAGTGTAAAAAGGCTCTTTCCCCTACTTAGCAGAAAACATTTCCCACTATTTGTGAGTTTATAATGGACATGGTTTTGCCATATTTAGCCCTGTTGCACTGATGGCTACAATTTATGAATGAACGAATAATTAGTTTATAGTTTCAAACAATGCGGTAACAAAATATTTGATGAGTATGTTTATTTCTGGAAGTTAAATTAACAAGTATTAATTTGAAAATACTTACATAACACAAGTGTACAAATTGCAACAGATTGCTGATCACATCCTGATAAATATTGTTTGATTGCTCCAAAATATACTTGCCATGCTGAGGTAAGGGAAGGACAAAGAAGTCACCAAGAAAGAAGAACTCCAATAAATGCTTAATGGGAAAAAGCAGCTTTTCTTTTACATTATTTGTTCACAACTCCAAGTTTTAACAAATGCTTTCCACTATACGAAAGACTCATTGAAACTGTAGTTTCTCACAAGCCCCCAATATTAACAGGGTTTTTTCTTATTGTTGTCATGTTTTTGTATTAGATTTTTGTTTGTGTGTTGTTTGGGATTTTGCTTGCTTGTTTTATTTTTAAAATCAGATGCTCAGCCAGTTACTTTGCATATAATTTTATGCGTCTACCTAAAATGTAAATAAACTTTAGAACTGGTTATTACTTGCACTACAGAAATGCAAAAACCCTTACATAAGCTTGTTTAAAACAAGCCTGAGTTTCTGACTATCATGGTTTCAATGCAACAGTTGGCCATTCACAGAGAACACAAAACCCTCTCATTTCATAACCCAATTTGCCTGGTCTGAAAACAAACGGAGGTTTGGACATTACTTTCTTTCCTCCTTCACATTCAGCATTTACTTTGCTCAAGTATCTACCTCATTCAGAATCTCTGCTTGCTCATTTCTTCCCCTCCCCCAGATGTACAAAGCATCTTCTCTTTCAATTAACTAATTGAGAATCAAACTAATTAATCACATTACAGTGATTAATTAGTGACCCTTATTTGGCTGTAAAGATTCTGCTCCTGACAATATTCAAAATACTGGCCAAGACAGCAGGCATGGTGTCAGGAAACCAAGTCCCTGGTGTAGCATGGAGAAGATAAAGTCTGGAGCAATGCCAGAAGAACAGAAAAAGGAATAGTTCTCAGTTAACATGTTTTGATTTTTTATCCTATCATGTTGTTCATGCTACCTGTGCTATACAGTAGCTCTTAGGGCAGCTAGTTGCAGCATAAACACATATACATTAAGAACACTTCCATTTCATGGCTGAATTCGAGTTCATTCACAAAACTGAACTTGTTCTGCTCCTGGACAAATCTCAAGCAGAGATTTGGCTAAGCGTTTAAAATGGTAAATACTCAGACAAAATGTAATCAAGGATTCTTCAGTTTACAGACAGTTAGAGAGAGGGAAAAAACCACACACTTCTGCGTTGGCACGCTGAACCCAAAATACATTGCTGTAGAAGAAAATGTTCATGCCAAGAAGCAACACTCATGCCAAGAAATCTGTTAAGTTACAACACTACAATTATAAAACAAACATGGCAAGACATGGATTTTATCACACAAACACTCTTTACCTAACTTCTTACTGAACGCCTTCATAAAAAAAGGTGGCCAGTTTAGGCTGGACATGGAACACTTTGCATGCCACGTATATATCCCATGTATTATTTTTAATGCTATATCCTACAGTAGATTATAAAGGCTGTGTGAATGGAATACCTTCCCTAAGTCAAGTTTCACTAGAGCTAGAAGGAAGGCAGGGAGGGTCCCATACCACTTTCCAAAGAGAGGTCAATTATCAGAGTTCCTTTATTAAAAAACTGGAAGAAGATTATTTAAATCTTTACCTGTCTGTTGTATTTTCACCTGCCATGATTGGTGATTACTGACAGGTTCTCAGTCTTCCAAAGCTCAGTACAGCTCCTATTGCACTTGAAATGTAAGGCATTTATACAGCCCATATGGAACGTGAGGGAGCAATTCTTGGTATTCCATTTGGGATCTTTCATTTCTTCAGACTAATATCAAACTTACTGTGTTTTCTTTCAGACTCACTAGAAGATAAATGTCAAAAAATGGCATGTGAATGTGACCGTGAAGCTGCCAGATGTTTTTCTAAAGCTCCCTACCACAGAAAATACCTTTTGTGGCCAGACTTTATGTGTGGCGAGATTCAGCCTTTGTGTAGGTATTAGATATATGACTCTTGTATATATTTAAATCTAAAATGACTTTTTTTTTTTGGCCACAGTAATGACAACAAATGGTTTTTCCCTTTCTTGATAATTCTTCATTTCACTTCAGCCAAAATGGCCAAAGTAAACATTTTTCCTCTTATCTACCTTCTCTCATGCACTTTGATTAACTCAATAGAAAGCTGAGTTTATCACCCTAAGGAGTAACTGACAATGTTAATTTTTTGTTTATATTCAGATTCACAGACTTTTCAGATTGATAATATCATTCACTGTGAACTTTTTATCCCCCCTCCACTGTCTGTAAGATACAAATCAAACTTCTCCACTAACAAATCTTAGCATTTGTTAACTTTGAACTGACTGGAAAAAGTGCATGAAGTTACAGTGTCAACACAAAGAACCCTCTCATCTACATTAAACACTTATTACAAAGCCTAATTTAAGTGTTGAATTTCATTCACCTGGAGTAATCCTACCTGCATTGAAGAAGGCCTAATATAATCATTTTTTGCTAGCATTTACTTTTTAAATAGAGTTTTCTAAACAGCTGCTTATTTGATATGGCTCAAACTCCTTACTCTATGTACATCCTGAATTTCCTGTAAGCACAGGGAGGAATTCTACTCTTAGAACTTTAGAGCCAGATTTAAAAATGCAAATGCAAACTATCACCAAAAGAGAAACATGAAAAAATGTAGAAGTTGTTGGGACCAAGTGGCTTTCCCACAAGTGTTTGATTCTGCACAGTAAGAGCTTATGAAGCTCAGAAGTGTATACACCTCATCAGGATATAAAACTGGTTTTAGCTAGAGCCACTTCATAGATATTTTTAACCCTTTGGGAAGAGAAATCAGTATCCTGAATTGCTGAATAATACACTTTTTTGTAACTGCCGATTTTAGCAGTTATAGAGCCAGGAGTGTTTTATGTCTGCTTTCATCCACCTCAGCTTACTCAAAGATGCAGGGCTAAAGAACAGGTTTGCACAAGTCAAAGCTAATGACATGTACTTCAGTAGACAAAAGATTAAAAAAAAAATCAAGCCCCAAACAAAATAACCCACCTCTACAGGAACAGTGAAGATTTCAAGAGAGATCTTTAATTATGAAATATATTCATAGGCAAATTTAGTTCACTTATTACTGACACAAATGAAATAAACCAACAAACAAATGCAGAATGCAAGGGGACAAAGTTATCAAAAAAAAATCTTACCTTTTGATTCAGTAAAAGGAACACACATTAACAAATGTCAGCCCTGCTTACACAAAATAACTTTCCAGTCAATATTTGCTCACAGATGTAGACACACACATTATATTGCCATAAGTAATTACAGTGTCAGGTCACTTTGCCAAAATAATCCTTTTTAAGAGAGAACCCTGAATTTAAGAATCAGCAACAGAATTTAAGAACAGAGAACAAAAGGAGTTATTGATGAAGTCTAACTGATGTGAATAAAAAAAATTCCATGGTATTTACCACATTTTCCAAGACAGAAAAAAATTCAAGTAGTCTTTGCCTTCAACTGCAGGAATTTTGGAAGAAACTCTACTGTGAGGCTGTGTATAGGGCAGCCACAATGCTACATGTAAAGAAGACTGAAATAAATAAAGTTCTTTCAACATCAAGCCTATCCAGGAAGGGCATTCCTTTGGCAAACTGAAGTTGAGGAACACATTGCTGGTATGAAATGCTAAGTTTAAAAAGAAGAAGAAGGAAGTCACTGTAGCAGTGCAGAAGACACTGATTTTAAGGCAGGCTGGAAAATACACAGAATGCTCAGGACAGAATAAAGAAATTGATCTGATACAAACAGGGTGAGATGACTGTAGGAATTTTACATGGCTGTACAGAAATGTGCTTTTTTGTTGTTTTTCAACAGAAAATTCCTGTTTCCTTCATCCTCCAATTTGGAATCAGCTGGTTTAAGAGTAACTTACCTTAAAGCTTTTTCATATGTTTAAATTAACGTATTTCACCATTTTCAGTGCCACATACATAAAGAAGAAAAGCAAAGTTTATTCAAAATGTCCATTTTTAGAAGCTAAACAGCTCAAGAGTTCCAATGCCAATCACTGCACTTGTGTCTCCAGACGCCTAATCTCTGTAACCACAAGATCAATGTTTATAACTGGGTTAAAATACAAGGCCCAGTAGAACAAACAATTGCAAACAAACTGAGGAATAAAAGGCCAAAAAATGGCAACAAAAAGTCCCTGGGTTGAGACTTTCCAGAAATGGCTCCACATTCTATGAGGAATAGTCCTGTGAGAAAGGAAAGGGAAAGGATTAGAGGAACTTTCTGGTTTGTTTTTACCCAGCTCTAAGAAAAGCTAATAGGTGCTACAGCTTTAAAATCCTTAGCCCTTACTGGGGTACCTGCAAAAAACACCATTTTGCACTCCAGGAAAAAGCTTTCCTGACGCCCAGTGGTACCAGATTTGAAGAGGAAGCACTAAGTGAGTGCAGGGAGAGCCCGGAGCCCAGCAGGTCCCAGTGCCACATCCCAGCTCTGCCGCCGGTTGTCCCTCGTTCCCTGCGCTGTTCTGGGCACGTTCTGCCCTCTGCCGGCTGGCAAAGGGAACACCCGCTACCCTCCTAAAGCTGAATTCCTCCCGTACAATCTCCAAAGATCACACCGTCAATGAATGTTAATGTGCTTGAATTAAGACTGAGGTAGTAACAAAACAGAGATTCTGATCAATTATCAGAACTAGTATCAGTATAACTGAACTTATTTATGATTCTGAGGACTGATCCTGTAATAACTACACTGTACCATGACTACATTCTGATGTATTTAGTTCTCATCTCACAGCTATAACAGGCACCATGTAGGCAGTTCCCAAGGCAAGATTTTGTATCTCCCAGTGAATACGCTTCTTATTGTTTCCACATTTGCTACATCTGACAAGTAAAACCAGCTCTATGAAACCCTTGGAAGCATGCTCAGAAATAAAGGCATTCAAGAGCAAACAGCAGCACATTTGGGAATGCAGATTTACATGTTGTTATTAACCTCAGAGCTTGGGTTAGACACTCAATTCAGAGAGCAACTGTGAAACTGTAAGGCCCTCTTCCAACAAGCTTAGTAAGACTTACTTCAATTCCCTTCTTGACCAGAGCCTCCAAAAGGAGAGTAATTCCAGGACAGAGAGCAACATGGCATTTACAATTATAAATCTTGATGTCCAGTAATGCACATCTAGCCAATCCCAAGCAAATTCAGCTATCAGCTGGTATGGCAAAAATAAATACTTTACAGTGAATTCTCTCCATTGCCTCCAAGAAGGATCTTTAGGCTCCTGTAAATTAGGATAAAAAACTTAATCAATTTTCTATTAAACTGAGGTAACACTGGCTTATTTCCACTAGTCTTTTGTTGAAAGGCTGTGGGTTTTATACACTGAAAGTAGTAATTTATCTTTATTATACTGGCTAGTAGGTAATACTGTAATGCAGTATTTTCCATTAGATTAGAACATCACTTTGTGTAGTCACGTGAACTTCAGAAGAATCAGTTTCACACATTAAAGTCTAAAAAGCCTGAAATCAATCTTATTAAAGGTAATGATTGAAAGCTTATAACTCAAGCAAGTAGCATATGTAATGTTTTGAATACTTACAAGCAGTTTTGTGACAGTATCTTCATACTTGTCTTCTTGCATAGGACAAATTGTGTGGATGAAAGGTAGGAAAGCTTCTGTATAATCAAACAAATACAGGTACAACATACTGAGTCTTGGGGAGCTCTTCAGTGCATACAGAAGAAAGAGTGATTTTCCTGGGTTTACAGCCTAAAAGGTATCAAATTATCAAGTTTCAATCAGTGAAAAAATAAAATGAAAGGCACATGCCACTTCTTAAATTTTCTGACAATCATTTTTCCAAGGGTTGTTTTTCAAATATGACAGTTCATTAAACTGAGCAGTTTTCACACACGTAATTCCACTACTTTAACACTCCTCCTGGCTTTAAGAGACTCTTCTTTTAAAGGTATTACTTTAAAAATAATTAATCTACATGACATGACACACTATATAAAATTTACCTTGTATTCCCAAAGATTCTGTGGTGGTTTAACACCTAAAGTTTTCACACATTCCAGCTCTGCCATAATAGCTCTCCTATGGTTACTGTTCTCTATACTGTAAGGCTCTTTGGTGAAATCCTCTTCAGTCAGTGTTAGGAGGAGTCTACAAAAGCACAAGAATCAAGAAGCTAAACAGTGCCTATTCACTAAAAAAGATGACTAACAAACACACAACTGCATACTGAAACAATAAGCTATTCTTTCAGTCCCTCCCAACCCAAAGAATTATAGAATACTTTGGGTTGGGAGGGACTTTAAAAGATAATCATTACATTGCATATCAAGTGTTCTATGCCAGCTGTATCTCAGAGCCTGGGTTTTAAATTTCCTTCTTTTCCAGCTTCCTCTTGCCTGCTTCCAGGATGGCTCTTGAGTGGAATGTATATGCATATAGCACATGCACATTTCCACAAGAAAGGAAAGGTGGAAAGAGTAGAATTTTACTCTCAGTATCACTTCAGTCTGCATTGTTAGCATTTTAAAAAGTTCTCAGAAAATTTCCAGGTAGCTTGCTAAGTATCAACTACTAAAAGTTTTCAAGAGCAATTGTTAAAACTTCCTCTGAAATTTATTCTGACACATCAACAGAATATTCCCACATTCTATGTAACACAGTACAGTCATTTCACAGTCAGCCACACCTAATGAATTTATCAGTAGTCTAACCACATAATAGTTGTCCTTGACCATCAGGCCTCTCACCTTCCATTTACTTTCTCCAGTAAAAATCTTTCTTTGTAATGTGAAGCCCATGGGCCCAGCTGCTCCAGCCAGAGTATCACTTCCTCAGCAGTCCACTTAGCAACAGGCTTGTGGACAAGATGATCATCTTCAAATTCTCTGCTACTCCAGTGATAGCCAAGTAGAACTACCTACAGGTAGATTACAAAATAAATAAAGATCCTTTACTTAAAAGGCAAATACATGAATGATATAAATAAACACACAGTAAGAGGCCTGACATGTAGAGTCTTCCATTTAATGGAGACTAGAATATTCAGGTTATAATAAAGTATTCTGAAGTTTTACCCACTAACTCCCATTTGCTGTACACTGCAGTTGCAGTTCCTGACAGACAGCTCTGAAGGCCACTTTACTTACTCTGCCCAGCTGGAGTCTATTCTGTGCTTACACTCTTTTTTCTGTGCATGTAATTTAAGAATATTTGATTGCATCCTTAAGGAAACAAAAAGGGAAAACCAACCAGAGGAAACTTACTGCTACACAAGTTAAAGCTGTCAGAACGCCTGAGAAAAATCCTCCTCGAGGATTAATTCTTCCAGTGTTCCGAACTGCAGGCATCTGGTCATTCCCATATTTTTGGAAAGTTGCTAAGCTGCGTGCTACATCACTGTTTTGTTGAATATCTTCTTTTCTTTGTTCAATGGCATCAGAAAATAGCTTTTCAATAACATCCCTAATAGGAAAGATATTTATCATTATACTGTAACCACTGAAGCTTAATATTCAGAAAAGGGACTAATTTTTTGATTTTTGTTTTCCAGCCTTTACTGAAGACTATCATCTTTGAAAGCAAGAAAAGATTAGTTATTACAATTTAGTAAACTTAGAATTATATGAATCACTGCCAAACAACATTCTCCTTAGCTTCTAAAGCTAAAATACCACATAACTCCCAAGTTATTTCTTATATAAAATCAGAATTCTGTGTGCCACTGGCAAGCTTCAATTATTAAAAAATGCTAAGCAAAAGACAACATAAAAGCCTACCATCAATCCTACCATCTATTTATTTAAATATTATTAACCCCATATAAAGTACTATTACCAAAACAACTTGTAGGCAATTCAAGACAGCAAATAGAATTTTTAGCTTTGTTCTGCAATGTGATCAAAATTCTTCCAAGAAACAGTTCCTATTATGGAAATTACTACACACAATTATCCAAGATCAATCTAACTTAGAATTACTAGAAAACAACCAGCTGTATTAGAAGATTGAGGATCTTGCCTCTCCATCTTCCAAAAAATTTAGAAGGGGGGGAAAGCCCTCCCCACAAACAAACCTCCCTCCCTCAAAACAAAACCAACCAACCTCTTAATTCCATGTGCTTGAACAGTTTATTACAAGCGCACAAGCTGAAAGTCTTTGGGATTTAAATTTCTTTGTGACAGTTCAGATTACCAATTATCTAAGAATACTTGCAACAAACTCAAAAACCAGACAGCTAATTTCTGTGGTTTCATTTATGTAAAAAAGACATGCACAAAATAGTTCACTCACCTGAGAAGGATGTTGACTTTGGGGAATCCTTCCCATTTTTCTCTGCATTCAGGGCACTCATTCTTCTTGGATGACACCCACCACAAGGCCAAGCAATGCCTACAGAAGCTGTGCCCACAATTCAGGGTGGTGGGGTTGATCAGGATGTCGTAGCAGCAGTGGCACAGGAACTCACTGACTGATATCTGCCGACCCAGGCCAGAAGGAGCACACGGTTCAACTTCTGCCCTCTCTGTTTCCTCTCGTAAAGTCTCATCTTCTTCCATTTTCCTTTATGCCTTACTCAAACAGAAAGCTCTCTTAGATCTTCAAACCAGATAAGGCATTACTTCTGCAAAGCAACATGAAAACAGCTATTACAGAAGTTCAGAATTGTAAGCAATGGGATTTATCATTGCACTGCTTTAGTCACTCAGATGCTTTTCAATTTTTTACGTAACTCAGCCCTCCCCAAAATGAAACATGATCTACTTTTTCAACAATATATTCATTGCCAACTACAATCAAAACCAGATTCTAGATGTAAACAGCTGGGCTCAATCTCGCTATGCTTTCTTCTCCCGTGTTACAAAATACATGAAAGTGAAACAAAATAACACACTATCATTCACATGACTTTTGACAGTAGCTTTTATCAAGGTTTCAGGTAAAAGAAACTAGTCAAACGAAATATCATTAAAAAGTACCATCAGAGGATAAAAAAATATAAAATACCAGTATAAAGTGACGATCTAATTTACTTCATCCCTCTTCTTTCCAAGCATATGGAGTAAAACATTACTAACATAGGTCAATGCTAGACATTGCTGGTCAATGTTAAAAAAAAGTTTGATCCACCAAGTCATATGCTTCACAATCTTTAGGGATTGGTCTGCACACCTCAGCAAAACTCTAAACTCCACATTAACTTTGCTCACAGTTACTTTGTTAGTATTACATAAAATTCACAGATAAGAAGAGCTTCAGATGGTTCCAAGGTTACAAAAAATATAAACCTATTTGCTTGATTTTCCTACTCCATTCTCTTAGATAGCAGTATGTAATTTCGCAAGAAAAACGCTGATCCAGATCACTCACTCATCACTCATCACTCATGATATGTTACAGGATACCACGTGCTAGACAATTTTCGCCTCCGGCACTACCAAACCAAAATATTATTACACTCTCCACCATGTGGCTCCTGCTTACTACTAACTTACCATATCCAGATCAAGCATGAAGCAGTAAGCACGCAAGCAGGTAAAGAACAGAAATCAGGAAAAAAATCCCCAAGTACAGAAACAGAAACCAACAGTGAAATTAGAATCCTCAGACTTCCTAACCTGTATTTCTCTGGAAAAGCACAGGCTTTCTACAACAAACCGGAAACAGCACTTACAAGAGGAGAAAAAACTCAAGATTTTGCACTTAAAAACATCCTTCTAGTTTTTCTGAAAGACAGAGGCAACAAGATTTGTGTGGAAAATACGGGGAAAATATTTCACCGCTCAGTCTGCGCCAAGTAAGAGCCAGTAGCAGAATGACTCCCAGCTCCTCTCCCGTCTCTTCCTAGCTCCAGCTTCCTCCGGCGCAGCACGGCTGGGCCGGGCCGGGCGGGAGCCCCAGCCCGATCCCCGCAGCCCGCTCGGGCCCCGCGGCGCCCCGGCTGCAGCCC
>VXBR01008458.1:1339865-1437231 GCA_013400215.1 Cisticola juncidis
CGGGGAGGCGCGGCCCCGAGGCTGAGGGGCGGCGGGCAGGCCCCGGCCGCCCCTGCCCGCCCGAGGGGCGCCGGGCTGCCGGAGGATGCTGTTCGTAGTCTCAAGTGTGTTTTAACCCTTTGCCCGCAGATTTTAAGGATAACCTAAACAAAGTGTATGAAGCCATTGAAGAGTCGGACTTCCTGGCCATCGATGGAGAGTTTTCAGGTACAGTTGCACCTGTTCTGTGACTGTGAACTGTTGACAGTATCTGAGGGGAGGTGGTTTGGCCTCGGTGCCCGAGTTTGTTCCTGGGATGTGTCTCAGGGTTGGCTTGAAAAAGCTAAAGCTGAGGCTGCCACAAAGTAATTAAACCACTTGTTACATGTGCGATAGCAAGACTTTGGTCGAAGATACATGTCATGCTAATGCTGCTTGTGCTGCCACAGTAATCTTTCAGCATGACAACTGATAGTTCTTGCAGCTCAAGGTAAAAAAATGAGATGTTATATGTGCCATAACCAATGGATTGGCAAAAGTGAGGGAGATCCTGCAAGAGATGAAAAGGCAGCACTAAGGATATGTGTGTTTGTGAAACTCAGAGGGTATGTGCAGCAGAGATGCTTTAGTAGGTACTTTGCTTTTAGGATGCAGTATTCAGTTCACCCCTTGGATAGAAATGTGAGCAAGACTAGGTTTTGTTACATGTGGTGTTTGTGGAAGTACAGTTGTTGCATATTGCTTAAGGTGACAAAGTTATTCAGTAAATCTCCGGGCAGCACTTCCCATTTTTAGTTGGGCTTTGATCCTGCATTGTGTTATGAAGCCTAATTTGCATTAAGATACTGGCAGCTCTTGGCCCATTACTGACATGTTGAACAGGAGCCAGAGTGACAGAGCTTTTGCAAAAGAGCTTTGCTTATAGAACACCACTATTAAAATGAGTGGCTTGTTGCAGTCATATTCTTCTCAAATGATATCATTGTAAAACGTACTTTAAATGAAAGCATTTTTCTTAAATTACCAGTTGTTGCATTTCTTTGCTGTGGTTGATTTTGAAAAGGTGACCCAAAGCAAAATATGTTCTGCTTTTTCAGGAATCAGTGATGGGCCTTCAGTTAGTGCATTAACAAATGGCTTTGACACTCCAGAAGAAAGGTATCAGAAACTTAAAAAGGTAAAGTGTTTACATGGACTAAAATGAAAACTGAAGTTACTTTTGATGCAGCATCTTGTGTGTGACTAACTAGAGGAAAGAGAGATAGGACTTCCCTCATTTCCCTTTGTGGAATGAAAGTGCACACTAAAGTCATCTTGGGTCAATAGTAAAATGATTAAATGGGATTCAAAACTGGCGGAAAAATTCTGGTGTGTTTACTTTAAAATTACCAGCAAAACAAACATTGGTTAAGAAGATTCACTTTTGAAATTTTGAGAGGAATCGTATGTGGATGCACCCTGGTAATCTTTAAATGTGTACATGTTTTATTCTCATGCAAAATTTTCCTTTTCTTTCCAGCATTCCATGGATTTTTTGCTCTTTCAGTTTGGCCTTTGCACTTTTAAATATGATGACACAGAAGAAAAGTATGTTATTCTCTTATTTCTTGTTTTCTTAATTGAGGATTTTCAAAAGTAATACTGATGAGCTGTACTGACATGTAACTCATCTTTTCTACAGGTATATAATGAAGTCATTTAACTTCTATATTTTCCCAAAACCCTTTAACAGAAATTCACCAGATGTCAAGTTTGTCTGTCAGGTTAGTAGAAAAACAATTTAATTTTATTTGGTTAAGGTATACCTGAAAGAAACTTCAGCTTAAAAGTTAGAAAAATGTAAGTTTCTGGGTTGTTTATTTTTCTTATAAAATAAATAAGCATCAGTTAAGAGCAATCCCAGAAATGAGCTTTAAGGGAATATCCTTGCCTTCAGTTTTTAAATCTTGTTACGCATTACATTGTATGGTTTCTGGAATTTGAGATAACATTCCAAACTTGGCAAGATGATTCTCTTTTTTTCCCCTTTCTCACTGAACTTCCAGTTTCCTTGCTTTTTTAATACCTTATTGTCATCTGCTTATCTTGCTTTCACTGCTTTCTATGCTATTGCCAACATTTTTCTTGTCTCAGATTTGTTCTTCTTGTACCTTATGGAAGTTGAAAATCAGTAAGAAAAGTAGCATAGCCTAAACTCTCAGTCGCTTCTTTAAAATCACAAACGTGGTTGTTCTTGGCTTTGGACTTCGTATAATTTCTTAATTTCTTAAAAAGTGTGAAAATAACTGATCTGTGCTGCAGCCACTTTTGCCAATTGTAAAGCCTTTTTCTCTCGTTGCAGAGTTCAAGTATAGATTTTTTAGCAAACCAAGGATTTGATTTTAATAAAGTTTTTCGCAACGGTGAGTTGTTTTGGTTTTTTTCAATTTCTTCTTGTTGTTTTTTTTTTAATGTCTGCAAAATTTATGATGACATCTTTCATTGTTTTCTGCAAAAATAAAAAAGGTTGCCATCCATGATGCTGTCATAACATGTAATGAAGTTCTTGAATTTTTCTTGTCCAGTCTACTGTTGTGCTGATGGTAACTCCCTTTCAAATGCTTGAATCCCTATGCATCTCTAATTATGATGAGCTTTTACGTTTTTTTTGTTAGGAATTCCATATTTAAATCAGGAAGAAGAGAGACAGCTAAGGGAACAGTATGATGAAAGACGTTCTCAAGCCAATGGTGCAGGATCTCTGTCATACATTTCTCCTAATTCCACAAAGTGCCCTGTAACAATTCCTGAAGATCAGAAAAAATTTGTTGAGAAAGTAGTGTAAGTACCACTGTTTAATATCCTCTGATGTTGTTAAAACTAAAATGTGAACGGTAGTGATATTTTAATGCTGAAGCTATTTCTATTAATTCGCTGTATGTAAAGTGCTGCTCTTTTTCTTACGAAGCACTTCTTGTCTTTTGGAGAGAGCTGTAAACTTCCAAAAAATAAAATAGTAGATCTAGAAGCAAATAATCTGTTTCTTCCAGGGAACAGATAGAAGACTTGTTAAAGAATGAAGAAAGTGAAAGTTTGGAACTGGAGCCATGTACAGGGTCAGTTTCTGAAATTGCATCTCTTCTAAATTTTATTTTTGGTCATACGTCATTAGGGGAGTGACAGGGAAGAATATGTTTACTTGGGTTTACTGTACTGGGACTGTTTTTAGTAGATCTCCTTCCCAAAAATCTATTTAGCTTTGGAAACTAGATATTTGGAGAGTATGATTATTAAAAAAAAAAAAAAATTCAGAAATAGTAGAGCATGGTGAAGCAAGTGATAAGGTCCCATCACTGTATCTCTATTGAGTGATGACTACAGAATACTCTCTGATGGGAAGATACATGGGTAACTGTAAAACATAGTGTAAATGCCTTTACAGTTTGGCAGCTGAACAGCAGAATTCAGTAAATCTCTTCCCAGCCTGTAGTTCTGCAAGCAGTGACTCTTGCTTTCAGAATCTTTCCACAAAGGAACACTTAGAGTAAGTTTAAACTGAAATCATTACTAGGAGACATTCTGTAAAAGGATTATTAGTAACACAATTGTCTTTTGATTTTAGATTTCAAAGGAAATTAATTTATCAGACCTTGAGCTGGAAGTAAGTTACTGGTAATACTGCCTTACTGTATATTTTTAGTACTTTTGATAAGAATTCTGGGTAAGATCTGATCTATTTAACCTTGGGATGATTGATTTAGATTTTTTTCCCTTTAAAAGAAAACTTTTGAAATGTTCTGGAGATGAATTACATTAAACTTATTTGTTATAATTATGATATGTTACGATGTGTCATTCCTATGTAAAATCTCTGAATAGAACAGCCCAGCCTGGGTTTTAGTGAACAAAAAGTGTATGTGCTTATACAGACTGTGGGCTTTACCTGAAAAAATTGTAGTTCTGCAGTAGGTACTGCTATGATTATAGTTTTCTGTTGGATGCCAAGCATAAACATTTCTGATAACTTAGTATATTGCCTAAATATCTCCCTTAAGGCTTTAGGAGAAACTCTAAGGCTGTAGAGTCATATTTTCACTGTTCTGACTGCAGTAGTAAGATGTGGGAAATATGCAAGTCTTTTTTTGTATGTTTAGTTAATTCAGTGTTGCAGCATTGAATCTGGCACTCTGTTACTTACACTGGAAGCAGATAAAATAAAGCTACTCTCTAGAAAATGGAATCTCAAGAAGTGAGCTGTAGAACTAATTTGAAAAAAAGCAAACATGTTTTCAACAATTTTTCAGTGTCATTTTTTAAAGAATATCTGTAGCCTCCTGTAGCATGTAGTTTTATGTTTGTCTGACACTTATCCTTGCATCTTCCCTGAGTGGATAGAAGAGTGTGTTCTTGAGCTGTGTTTTTTTAACATTCAGCAGTGTTGCTTTATGTGAGTACAGCTGTGCACACTGTGTGTGTGTACTGGAGAGTGAAAGTCAAGCTGTGAAGGTAGCATGGAGCTAATTAAAGCAGAAGAGTGAGGTCATTGATGGCCACTGTGTGCTGACCTCTTCACAGGTCGTTTCCTCTATTGAAGTATCCTCTTGTGCATCAGTGTTTTGATGCATCCAAGGTTTGTGGCATGAGGCAGCTTGTGAGGTGAAGGCTCAGAACTGTCTGAGGAGTCAGGGTGGAAAGGGCACAGCAGTATTTGGAGTGTGCTCTCCACTACGTTTGGAGGAGTAGCCAGAGGGCAAAGAAACTTGCTGGTTCTGCAGTGGTTCCACAGTCGTGGTTAGTTTATGATGATGAGAGATGAAATGATGACCGTAATTGCTACTGGTTAAGCAGGAGAAGGCAATATTCTCTTACTTTTGCTATCAGTTGGATGCTCTATGGCTTTGTGTATGGTGCTATTTTGGAAATTAAATGTGACTGGTGGTGTGATGCACCCTCTAGCAGAGGTGATGACATTTGAGTTAATAACTCCTATTAAAATCTACTGCTAGCAGAAAGTTCAGGGTTGTTCATAAAGTGAACAATAAGTAATGTATTGAAGGGATGCAGTCTACTTGCAGTCTTGGGGCTGCAAGTAAATGAGAGCATTCTCACCAGCATTTTTGGTTTGGATTTCTTGAAAGCAAAAATTCTACATTGTGATGAAATATCTAGATGATGTTCACTTAATATCACCAAAATAAGAAGTTACAGGTTCCATAACAATAGCATGGGAAATTGTGTAAGTGCTAGTTACTGTTAGGTAATATAAGGAGGCCTGTTAAACGAACCTATAGCTTCAAATTTTGCATTATTAAAATTAAAAAGAAACTTGTAGTAGTTCTTTTGCACCTAACACTTATAGAAATAATGAAACATGAAATTTCTGAATTACTCTTGTGGTTTCAATAGGCTAAATGCCAAGTGAATAGCTATTAATATTTATTTTTCATTTGTTTTGATGTAGGTATCCAAAAGGTATCCATGTGGAAACTGTGGAGTCAGATAAGGTAACTAGGCCTGTTACTGCCTCTAACATTTGGTCTGTTGAAAGGAAATTGTGTTTCTGTTTCACCATCTCTCCTGATTTTTAGATCAAACTTGGGCTTTATTATGCAAATGCAAAGCATTTTAAATGGCATGTAGTGAACTAGTTTCTAAACATTATATTTGACCAACATATGGAGTGTGGGCATATATTTGTGTGGCTTAATACTACTTTTTAAACAGATTCTAAAAGGTGTTTTAAAATACAGTGGATCTGATGTTCTGTATTAGTGAAAAGCAAGTTGGGATCTCAGAGGAAAAACAGCATCATCACGTGCTGTGTCCTCACTTCTCAGCACTGATCTCTGCTTCAAAAGGTATTTGAAACAAACTCTACTTACAAGGAAATGCTGATAACTGTTTTTGAGAAGTAAAATGTGGGTTTAGGAAAAATTAGTTTTGGTGGATGAATCAAATACAGCTTTCCAAAGTAGGCTTCTGGGAGTAGGTGATAATGTGGTGCCTACAATAGAAACAGTTGTGTTGCCAAGTAACTGCTGCTGAGGTATGACAGTTTTCTCCACAATGTAAATGTACAGAAACTTGCAGCAACCTTAAATCTGAACTCCTCAGAGTCATTCCTCAAACTATGTATTTTTTGTTTTAGAAGGAGAGATATATTGTTATTAGTAAGGTAGATGAAGAGGAAAGAAAAAGAAGAGAGCAGCAGAAACAAGCAAAAGAACAGGTAAATAAATTCAATTCCATGTGTTGTGCTGTGCTTTGTTTTGTGGCTAAGACATGGTGATACCATCCATGTGTTTTGTCTGCTGCTGAACAGCACTTGCACAGTGTCAAGGCTTTCTCTCCCACCCTCCCCCAAAAGCAGGGAGGCTGCAGGGGATGGGCTGTCATTATCCTTATCCACAAATCTGAATTTTGGGTGAGGGGAGTGAGCAAAGGGCAGAGTGGCTGTTTGGCTTCTGGCCAGAGGCAACCCAGGACAGCAGCTTGGGACTTGTCCTACTGGACAGTGACCTAGAGCTACTTATAAAATGGGAATTCTGTGAGCAGCATCCTGCTTTGATGTCTTGTGTCTTCCAAATATTGACATTTCCTTTGTGTTCTGTTCTTGGCTATGTCTGAGAAACAGTTTGAGGCAAACTGGGGCCATCTGGCAGTTTGCAGGTACAGTTTTGGCAGTATTGGTGTTTATGTTTCACTAAAGTCAGAATCTTTGCTTACAGGAAGAATTGAATGATGCTGTAGGATTTTCCAGAGTTGTTCATGCCATTGCTAATTCTGTAAGTTAATGTGATTTTTAACTACCTTTGTTCATAAGAAAAAAATAAATAATTCAAAGGAAGAATTCTTTCGCTGTCCCATTTTGGAAGAGAAGATGAACTACAAGTTGAAGAGACGTTTTAAGTTTATGTTGCTTCATGTTTTCCAGTGGTTGAGTGTAGTAGGTTAAGTAAGCTCAAACTAAAGAATGACGTGAAGAATCTTATTATCTGTAGGAGTCAAGAATACCATTTTCTATAGGGTTCTTATGTAAATAAGCTTTGCTGGCGTTTTTTCCTCTATTCTGAAAATATTGTGAGGTTTTTTTCCTTTTTTTTCCCCTGGCAGTTAAAGGCTGTCAAAGAAGGACGGTTGTCATGTCAAATGAATTAAAGTTAACGCTTGAGAAATGGCTTGAGCCTTTCCAAGGAGCTTGCTTGTACCACATACGGCATGAAAGGTTTTGCACTGTGAGGAGCCAGACCATGCCTTTAATAACTGTTGTACATTATAACCATAAGGAGTATATTGTGTGTAGTTGTATAAATAAATTAAAAGGTAATGGACTGAGAAATGCCTTGACTTCAATCTTAAATAGATTACATTTGGAAACCAAGTTGTGAGTAGCTGTTCTAGTGCATCTCCTCCACATATGAAGCTGCTGTGGAAGCCTGTGATAAATAGGTGGGAGCAGAGGAAAAAGGAATGGCTGCTTTTAGAGACTAGAGAAGTGTGTGAGGCAGGCAGAGAGCAAATGGGGAGGTTTGATGTGTGTTTGTTCCGCGTGCCCTTGGCTGGCCTCGGGGACAGGGCTTTTCACAGATCCCCTTTGCCATGGCCAGGACTGGAAATGAGCAGATATTTAATGTTCTTTTCATAGGGCAAGCTTGTTATTGGGCACAACATGCTGCTGGATGTTATGCACACCATACATCAGTTCTATTGTCCCCTGCCTGATGTAAGTAATCTTTAGAGTGTTCAGGTGATGAAATAAATGTCTTAATGTATTTGTCTTTTAGTCTTATGTCCACACTTTCTTCTGAATGGAAGAATTCATCAGTCTATAAAGAATTATAGGAAAGTATTTAAAAAAATCCACTCTGGGCTACTGCCTTATTGTCGTAAATATTTATGTAGAAAGTTTAATTGGATTGTTCTCCTTTGCATTTTTAAAATGTTCAAATCAGATAGTAGAATTGTGGATTTTACTTATATCAGGTATATCTAACTGATTGACATGTTATAAGAAACTGGTGTGGAGCTTCAGCACAATTACGTGGCGTTCCCCTTTGTAGTCTGCATAATGGGAATGTGTGTTTTTAGATAACATAATACACTTCATAAAATGATCAGCTGTCTTGTAGCAGGATGATGCTCACTGGGGTGAGGAGGTGTAATGTCAGAATAATTGGAGGGAGCACCCTTGGGCTGCAGCAGGGCAGTCTAACAGTTCATGACTGGACAGTTCAGTTAAACTGAGCAGTGCATTGGCCCCAGGAACACTGAGGAAACGAAAGGTCTCATTAAGAATGGCTCACATGACATTGTACTTGCAGTCTTAAAGGGCTTCTGGGTGTTTGGGAAAAGACTTGATCATAAGATGGGAAAAAGAAGTTTGGGACTGGTTTGGATGGTGCTGGAACATAAGCAATTACAATAGTTCCTGTATTTTTGACCCTTGGCACATCTAAACCTGTAGGCAGTCACTGCATACCCTCTGACTGCTTATATTCCATTGAAATACTAAGTACTGGGACCACTTAAGAACTGTTAACTAGGCTGGAATCCAAAGTAGCCTAGGGTATAAAATAGGATAAGGTGTTGGCAGTGACAGAACATTTTATTACTAATGATAGACGAATTAGAAGTACGTAGTCTGTAGTTGTGTGTAATTGCAAGTGGTGTCCGTGGTAGTGCTGACAAATACATCTCTTACAGTGAGAATTCAATTACTGTAGCTCCCTTTTAGAGGATGTTTAGATAATTTGGCACTGACTTGGATTTTGTCTTCCGGTTTAATGTTAAATTAGGACCTGAGCGAGTTCAAGGAAGTAACATCATGTGTCTTTCCCCGGTAAGTTCATAGTTCAAACTTTCAACCATTTCAGTAAAGTTTTAGCAAGCTGACATTTTTTGTCCTAGCCCTGTACCCTAGCTGTTACTGGAAAAGAAATAGGGATCAAGTTAGATAAATACAATTTTCAAAGTAATTTTGAGCACCTTTTTTTCAGAAAAACAGTGTTGTTGGTTCACTTCTTGGCAAAAGATGCACCCTTGCTACTCCCCCTGGATTTGGCATAATGTTTGGTGTTTGGAATCTACAATTGATTTGGAACAAGATTTATTTGCAACTAGTTGTTAGCATCTCTTACTGTTTCTTGGTTGCTGTTCTTTTTTTCATGCTGAAGAAAGCCAAGGCATGTTTTGACAGTTCCAAATCCAACAGTAATTTTCAGTAGGGTGTATCTGCTGTTTCCCAGCTAATACACTAAAACATTGTTTCAGGATTTGGCAGAATGGACATTCTTCTGTTTCAACCTATTTAGCTCTTATTTTGTTTCTAGGCTACTGGATACTAAACTGATGGCAAGTACACAACCTTTTAAGGTAAATCAGTATTATAGAATGATTTGAAGAGACAAAATTGCATTAATACATGTGTATTGAAACAAATTATATTTCTTTGTATAGAAAGATGGCTAATAATATTTTCTGTGATGCTCCTTTTATTGTAGAAGAATGATTTTTCTTTACCCCTTATCCAAACTTACGGAATTTATAGAATGCAAATTTTTACTTTTCTATTAGTGACTTTTGTTTTTGAAGTTTTATGGTAGTTTGGCAGTTTTGGATTCCAAAGTATGTAGTTTTTGCTAGGTAAAGTGTGATTACTAGATTATTTTCTTCTTAAGTAGCATGTCCCCCTGAGGATATAAAAAAAGTGCTGTTTATGAACAAATAGGATCTGGAAGCTGCTTGTATATTCAAAGTCTTAGAGTACTGTAAATGCTGACTTAGATGTGTCTGGAAAAATGCTTTATCATCATTAGGTTCTCTTGTGGTCTTTGCTCAGTGGGTAGGCAGCAGGAAGAAAAAAAAAATTACAGGTTTCGCTTAAAATCTGTTACAGCATGAGCTTTATTCCTCTAAAGAAGTATTGAGATAAGTGTTCATAAGCTCTTGTTTTCCCATGTGCCTTTGAATTAATTAAAAAAAATGCTGAGGAAGCAGCATCTCTCTTTGTGCATAGCTCTGTGACTCCAGAGCATTGCATGAAGTGCTATTAAATATACTTGTAGGTATTGTCAGGTTTGTGTTGCACACTGGTGTGGTAAGAAAAGAGGCTTTGGCATTCTGAGAAGTAAGAATCCTCCACGAGTTTTATGTTTGGTAAAGCTGTGTTGATATTTGTAATTCTAAAGCAGATGCTTGGGTTTTTAGGTTGTTGTTATGAAATCCTGATTTGAGATGCCAGATTAATGCATCATTTGAGCTTGTTCATTGTACTTAGTTCTTGATGACTTCTCAGTCTGCAGACTTGATGAGTGTAAACAGCTAAGCTTGACTGAGAACCAGAGGAAATCTGGTCCTCAAAGATCTCAGACAACTTTAAGAAAGATTGTGTCAGATGTTTTGCTTTCTCTGTCTGTTGATTCTGCATGTTTCCATTGTAGTGATTGACGATATATTTGATTAGGAACTTCAGTAAGGAATTAATCTGTAATACATCTTTGTGGCTTATTTATTTTATGCATAGTTCATCAGTAGATGCACTGATTCTACTCAACTATGTTGAAGTGTAGGAGCAATTTTCTGATTGTCAGGCTTCTTTCACTGTCTCTGTATTACTTTAAATCAGCAGTACTTACTTGTAAAACTATTCAGGAATGTCCAGTCAGCAAGCACATTTCAATACTCACCTTGAATGCCTTCTACCATTATGATCAATATTTAGAGTATTTGCCCTACTGTTTGTGCTGCCTTTTCCCTTGCCTCATGTACCGTGCATGAAACCAGACTCAAATAGAAGTTTTACTTTGGCATAATCCCTCAGTAATTCTGAGCAGCATTAATAAATGCTTATGACTCATTATGATGCAAGTGAGCCAAGGTAACTGAAATTTGTCTTGACACTCCTCTGGTGCATTAGTTTGAAAAAGGGTTATGTGTAAATCCTTAGAGAACACAAGGTGGCAGCAGTAAATACTCATTTGATCCTATTTGATTTCAGTTTCCAGGGAAAGTGTGCTTGGCACTGGCAATTAATGATGGCTTTTCTTGCAGGAGTTCATTAATAATACATCGCTTGCAGAACTGGAAAAGCGTTTAAAAGAGGTTCCATTCAGCCCTCCTAAAGTTGGTAAGGATACAGCAAAATGCTGTTATTTTTTCAGGTTTCCCTCTTCCAGTGGAAACATAATGTTTTGATTATTTTTGTTCTTGGTCTGAAATATAAATTCCCCTGCTAATACTTAGTGTTTTGATGAAGGGACTTTGAATGAAGGCACTGTACATACAGTGCAATTATATTTAAAATCATACCAGGAACTTAATGGCAATCCAGACAGTAAAAGAATGGGTGTGTTCAGTGAACAGTAGTTTTGCCATCTTCTAACGATGGATTTTTTTCTTTTAAGTTGACTTTTGGGGGTTAATTTGAAATTTGTTTACATCTTTTGGTGGTTGTCCTTCATATCAAAGCCAGAGCACTCCAAGAGGCACTTGGACAAAACCAGGAAAACTTATACAGTAGTGACCAGTTGTGTGTGTTCTAGAAATTACTAAAGTTCTTCTAATAGGAAAAAAGGTTCTTTGCTTTGAGGTGAACACAAGGATATTTAATCAAAGGGCAAGCTTAGCTCAAAGTTCTGGAATTTTTTCTTAAGCTGCTGATTTAGAAAAGGGAGAGCAATACTGAATAGTGTAGTATGTTGAAAGGGAAAGTTTCAATGCTTGATCAAAATCAAGATGAGTAGTACTTTTTTTAAATTGCTGAATGTGCAGAGCATGAACACCAAGTGCATTTTTCAATAGTAACATCCTTAAATCACTTAGTTTAGTCTTCATTTAAATATCTTGAAAAATCTGACCACAAGTCAATGAGATGGTTGGCAGACAGGTTAATAGTGAAGCTTTCAATTAGACTGAGTGTCTGTTCTCTTAAATCCAAGTCAGGAAAAAAAATACTCTTTGTGGGGAATTCTGCTGTCATTGTCTTACAATTAATACTCTATTTTGGCTGAGTAGGTCTGGGGATTTAGGGCTTTTTAATAGGAAAGACTTTCCATCTTATGAACCTATTCTTATTTAATAATGCCAAAGAAAAGCTCTTTTTTAAGAACTTAAGAAAGTTCAAAGATTCTGAAAATTGTATGAACTTCTCCAAATTATATTATGCTCTGACAAAATAAGCCTCTGGGTAGACATACAGAACTACTTTTACCTTCTGTGATAATGTGTTTATAAATGTCTTTTTCCCCTCAGAAAGTGCAGAAGGATTTCCAAGTTACGATACAGCATCTGAACAACTGCATGAAGCAGGATATGATGCTTACATTACTGGACTGTGCTTCATTTCCATGGCTAATTTCCTAGGTACCTGTGAAGTCTTTTCCAAACCTTCTCCCTGGTGCTGTCTGTAGCTTTTTATTACATACTGAATTTATTCTTTGTTCATCAGGTTCATTCCTCAGTCCTCCAAAAAACCATGTGTCTGCTAGATCAAAACTCATTGAACCTTTCTTTAACAAGTAAGTAGTTGTATAAAAAACCTGCTAAAACATGGAAGTACAACACCAACTTTAGCAGAGCTACCTCGAGCCTTGGAACCAATAGCTGACTGCATTTTTCTTTAAACTGAAGGTTTTGTGGCTTTCTGATTCCCACTGTAATGCTGGAGAGGTTGTGAAGTGAATACCTTTTGTTTTAAGGAGGATAGTTTACTTTCTGCTGACCTGTGAAAGGACACTTAGAAGAGTACCTAGACTGCTTTAATGGCCTTGCCCGTGCCACTGTAGAGGATATATTTACAATTTAGAAAATTATTTCTGGAGTAACTTTGGGACTGGTGGAACTTAAGAAAAACTGTTCAGGTGTTCTTTATGTTGTAGGACCCTCAGTAACTGGTGATAGTTAAAACTGAGTGTGCTCAGCAGTCTGGAAAAACGAAAATATCCCTATAGTAATGTCAGTCCAAATAACCCAAAGCATTGGTATTAACATTGTCGAGTAACCCATTTATAAGATGGCATAAGACATATACATGTATGATTTATGGGATGCTGTTACAAGCAGTTTTTTGCTGTTGAATTGGATCTTCATACAAACTCTTTGAACAAATTGAAGTAAGACTTGGAAAATCTAGAAACCTTTATGCACAGAGTCAATCCTTTACATAATTAATCTGTAGATTTTACCTTAGGAAACTTCTAAAGATGCTGCAATCTGTCACATAAAGGAAAAGGGTTGAAATTGAAAAGATTCTAGTGCTTTCTTTGTTTAAATTCAGTAGAAATTCCATCCTTTCAAACATATAATACAAGAGCTGGCAAAATTAATTATTTTAGCTTCAGATGACCCACACAAATGAGGAAATGATTGTGATCAGTGGCTTTCACCTCTCATAGTTCTGAAAATCATATCATTATAGCGACAGCAGTTCTGTGAGTCTCTTGACACTGAGACGTAAGGCAGTAACTTCATATATTTTAGTAGATGTTACAAATATTCCATAGATGAAACATGGACCCACAGTGACTGCTTGATTTGAATGTGAAGGTGGAGACAGAATTGATCAGCACTATTTCATTTTAAGATGGGATTTGTCACTAGATTGTTTTCAGGATCACCAACACACACATGCCAAGCAGTAGGTGCCAACTGAGCAGGTTCATTTTTCAATAATTAACCACAGTTCTTTCTAGAAATGCATATTTTCAACAAGTACAAACAGCAACTTCTAGAGCTGTCACTGTAGTACATTAAATTTAAGCTTTTCAAATTAATTGTGTACTTGAAACATGGCATTCCTCTAGGAGTGACATTTCAAAGTTGTGAGGGTGAATGAGAGGAAGCCTGTGGTGTCTGTTCTGGCTTCAGAGTTAACACTGCCTGACTGTAGTGGAAGGAAGAGTTAATAAACTGTAGGGAGAACAGCTGCCTTTTTTTTCTTTCTTTTTTAAGCAAGACCTGAAAATTACTGTTTGCAAGAAAAGAATGTTTATCCATTCTGCCATTATTCAGAACTTGTAATTTCTTGTTTCAGTAAAGCTATATATTATTTTTAAATCATGGAAACTTGGAAGACTTGCCATGTCTTACTTTGACATGATTTTAGAAGCTTTGCCATATTCTAACTAACATCTGCCACATCACCTAAGTCAGAGCCTAGAGATGAGAGTGTCTCACCTTTTCCTTACAGTGAGCAGGCCAGGGCTTGTATTTTTCAAGCTAGTTTTCTTTCTCCTATAATGCAAACTAACAAACCAGAATAAGACAACTATTTTTTTTTTAATAAAGAAGATTTAGCTACATGTCAGACGTCAGAGCTGTGAGGTGTTTAAATGAGCAAGTCTTTTGCTTCCTTCATTCAGTCCTTGCAGGTCTCTGCAGCAGGTGGTGTTTTTAGCACCTCTGGTGGCATCCAGGGCTCTGCAGTTTGGAGTTCCCTAAAGGTCCCTTAGTGAGTGTGTTGCTTCTGGGGCTGTTTTGGCAGGTTTACTCTGAGCTGCCAGCCAGCTTCCTGCTACACCTGCTTGTCTCTAGTTTGTGGTCTAGAATCTTTCCCTAGCTGAGCATCCTCTCTTCTTGCTGGGGAGAAAAAAAACTATGTTCCTCCTTCCTCCAGAAGTTCTTCCTGATCCTGTGGGCAGCAGTCAGAACAAGGAAACCTTTTCCTTTGTGCTGTAGTCATGTTCTTCAAGCAAAACACAAACTGCAACATGCAAACAGTAAGCTAAACAAATGAAAGTTGTACCTTGTGTCACAAGTTTTTCCTAAAAGAAGCTGAGCAAGAGGAGTTCAGTGTAAGGCAGCTGTTTAGAAGCAAAGCTCTAAAGTTTGAACTATTATCCAGATAGTCTTGAAAATGTTCTTTAAAACAGACCATAATTCTTTGGGTTGCTAAAAAACTCTTAGCTTCAAGATCTCTGTATATTAGATGTTAATACTTAAATAGAGTTTAATCACTAAACTTTCACGTCATTGCTAGGATTTTGGAAATGTTTCCTGTTCAAATGGGCTTGTCACTAATGTGATTTAAATTAGTAAATTTAAAATTAAAAAATCAATCTTTGATTTCTTTGAACAAAGCTTTCAAATGAAGATAATACTTTTTTCAAGAGTAATTTTGATGTCTTTCATCATGTCAGCAAAATTATGGAACTTCTTGGCTGGCTGTTCAAGAGTGATGGCCAGGATATAGGTTAATGTTCATATATTAATGATGAACATAGGTAAAATCTTTAGTTTTAGGGCTTTTGTGAGAGTGGAACTGATTAAAAACAGACTTTCCCTCAGGGTTGTTTGGCTCTTTCAGGCATAGTGCAGTAAGTTATATGATAAACAACCCAATAGGCCAGGAATTCCAGAGATGCATTTCTGTAATCTTTGTGCTTTATTGTATATACAACATCTTTGAAAAACCCTGTTTGTCTGCTGCGAGTAATCCCTGATGAACATTTATGAGTTGAGATGATGGCTCTCTTTACTGCAGTATCTAAACTCTTGTGTGTATAATTTGGATACTGTTATTGTCTCATGCACTTTGGAGTTGGTTTGAATTTTGTTTTACTGGTTTAGGACAACAGCTCTTCCATATCTTCCTGCCCCCACCCACAAGCCACTCACAAACTTTTAATGACAATCTTCTTTTGTATCTCCTTGGGTTGCTTGAATGCTGTTTATTCTTCTAATGTAGCTGGAGGCAGGAGTGGAAGAGGTGTAGAGAAATGAGAACACCATGTTTTATTGAGCTGAATAGCATCATGGTCCATAGAAATAGAAATTAGCTTAGAGTTGTTTTTTTATACAGTGGATATCAGAAACCAAAATCCATGCAAATCATTTGGGTTTGTGCTATATTTGTAGAAAGTTTCTCATAGGGAGCTATGTTCTCTGGCATGTACTGGAAATTCCTCAGATTTTCTATATTTATTTACTTTTCTTTGTGAAATTACTGCAAAAGGAGATTGGTGTGCTTTATGCAGTTTGACCAATAACTCCCCACTCAGTGTAGGAGTAAACAGTTGCTGTTCCTGTGCTTGCAGCCACTTGTGGCTGAAGTAGTCACTGACCTGGGCTGGTAAACTGAGCTGGGTTAAAAAAAAAAAGCCTTTTCTTTTTTCAGCTGGATCAGTTTCTCTGCACAGTTCACACAGCTGTGAAAACTTTCATCCTAGCTGAGTGCAGAGGAACAGTCTTGACTCCTTGAGACTATTTGTGCAATGCTGTGACTGGCACAATGATAGCCTTCCTCTCCTTGTTTTATTTGACTTGCCACAGAAACAATTGCCTTCCAAGGAGCTTCCTCAAAATACCTCATGGTTCTTATTGAGAAGTGGATCTCTGTCTGACTGTGTGATCTGGCTGTAGCCCCTAAATAGTGTAGGAAATAATATTTTTTTAGCTTGGTCTGCTTAGCTTTTTAAGAAATGTAACCGCGACACTGATTTTCACAATGTTAACCCAAAACTTCATGTGTCAAGCAAATTTAATATAGAGTTCATACTGTTAAAGAGAAAAGTCTTATTAATTTAAATGTTCTGCAGATAGATGAAGAATCTTAGAACCATAGTTGTGGATGCTTAATCATGGATTGTATTGGAGCTCAGTGTTCATAATCCATGTGGTGTAAGTTAGCGCTGCAAGAGGCAGTTACTTCTGTAAGCACTTAATATTAAAATCAGTATTTAGGATACAGGGAGAATGTGTGTTTGTGTGTGTATATGCTGTTTAGTGACATAATTGTTTGTCTCAGGAAATAAAAAACTGATCCTAATTAATTTCAAGTATATGTATTTTTTTTTTACATAAGTCTGTTCTTGTGGTTGGCCACTGTATTGTTTCCTCAATATGATAAAACCTGGAGGAGGGAAGCTTAACTAGTGTTTCTCCCTAGAAGTTTTTGTGGTGTTTTTAGTAGACTTCATCTTTATTTTTATGAAAACCTACAAAACTTACTATTTTAGTGCTTTAAAAAGTAGTAGGTTCTAAGAACTTGGCAAAGTTTTTTCAAATAACTCAGCTTAAAACAAACCTGCCTTTTTTTTTAATAAAACCTCTCACTTTTGCTGTCCTGCTTGTATGATGCACATCCTTTATCCAGCAAAAACTAAAGTGCCTTTACTGACCAGCAGGAAAACTGTATTTAACCTATTTAGGCTTTGCTTATCCTCTGCACTGGGGTCTGAAAAGGGCTGTATCTCTTACTAACAGTGACACTGACATTTCAGATGAAGATGTGGGCACAAATCATAGGTAATAAATCAAATGGAGCCTAATTTGGCAGTCTGCAGAGCAGCTTACTGGGAGAGCACAGACCCCAGTTCTTTTCTGCCCAGCTGGGTGCCCTGTTATGGTGCTCTGATCCTCCCTAATGTCTTCCACCAGAGCTGGAATGTAGTCACATCCCTTCTGTTGCTCCTTGGAGGATGTGTCCTGTACTCCTTCTTTCTTTTCCCCCTCCTTTAATTCACTAAAAGACACCCTTGTGGTGGGATCCCTGTGCCCCCTTGTTTTCTGGCTGGAGCCACTGCTGTCCAGTTTAGACAGACAGCTGTGTCCAAGCCAAGTCCACAGGAGTGTGGCACCTAAGGCTAAACATAAAAAGAAACTCTGGCTTCCTTGTAGAATGTCTTCATTACTCAGCACTGTGCTGGAATGGGTGGTTTCTGCAGTTCATTGATGCAGATGTTTGTGATTTTTGTTGATAAAGTTCCTTTTAGGTGCTGCAGTGCTCAGGGGGATGCAGTGCATGTTAGACTGTACCTTTCCTGACACTCAGAGGATAAATTAGGTGGGACAGTGTGTGGCACAAGTGGTGCCAGTTCTCACACCCTGGGGCTCACATGTGAACCTGCCATACAGTACATTTTACTCCAGTGTTTGGGTTTTTTTTCTTTCTCCTATTTGTAGTAAAACCAAGTTAACAACTGCATTCCAGTAGACTTATCAATGATACAGGGAATCATAAGGGCGTGATATTTTCAAACTCTTAGGAACTACTGGTGAGTGTGATATGATACAAAGAATCTCTAGGGAGTTACAAATCAGTCTGTACACTTCAAAATCTCAGCTGTTTACATCAGTTAGTACTTAACTGAATGCTGTAACTGCAATCTGATAAGCATTTTAGAAGCTTTTTAAAGTTATGGCAAAAAGGATATTTATTTTAGCCTTCCAGTGCACACTCTACACACCAAATGTTTTGTAACATCAATGTGGCATCTGTACCTATGACAGGATTTTGAGCTGTTCATCTTACTTTGGAAGGAAATGGTTTTCAGAGCTCAGTAAGAGCATTTATTAAAAGCATTTCTTGAATGTTTTGAGGAACTCTTCAGTTACATGTTAAAGAGGAAAAGACACATTCTGGTTATCTCCAAAGAAGTCATGATGGCTTTTGCAGTTCTAGGGTTTAAAGATCCATTTGTCTAAAGCACACTGAAGTGCTCAGAAAATGGGGATGTTTATGTGTTTTTAGAATGATGGCAGCATTTGCGCTGCCCAATGTGCAAGGGGCTCTTACTGCACAGAGCTGCCACTTGTTAAATGTTCTTTCCCACTTGTCTTTTTTATTTTCAGCAGTGATAGTTTGGGCCTTTTTTGTTTTCTTGAATAAGTAAAATTCCTGGTGTGATGCCAAGTAACTTTTGAATCTGGTTGTTAGATAAGAGATTGGGGGGATTAGAGGGTCTGTTTGGTTTAACATACCTTAAGATAAGTTTGAGATGGTTAATTCTGCTTCCTCAGAAGAAATGTCTAAAAAATCTATAAAAAGGAAAAGATCTTCAGGCAGAAATTTGCTAATGGTTCTTTTCCATTTTACTTCTAGGCTCTTTCTTATGAGAGTGATGGACATACCATATCTCAATTTGGAAGGACCAGACTGTAAGTAGCTTCTTTCACTGTAATCTTATATCATTCTGACAAACTTCCTGGAGGAGGAAGTGTAAATATCCTTACTGTTACAGGATGTTTCATTATGATGGGGAAAAACTTTGGATGAGGGTTCCCACTGATGCTGTGACTTAGGAAAGTGTGAAGCCCTGGAGGTCAATCTGGTCCTTGAATAGATAGAAGCTTAATTTTATGTTGAGAAGTCAGATACAGTGTCTTGAAAATCATACCCATTTGGAAGCAGTACTGGTGTGGACACATTTTCCACTCCTTGCGTTGGAAAGCTCTGACTGGAGTGTGACTCTATTAGATGCCAGTGTAATAGTAACAGAATGCAGTTCTAGAGAGATGGAAGTAACTGTTGGAGAGCAAAATACATGCTGTAAGGGCATATATTTAATTTTAAATTCAGTTAGGTGGTCAGATCACTGAGCTCTGGCTCTGCTGGAATGGTAATCTAATTATGTTGCATCTTCCTTCCCCAACTGTTTGATACTGAGTGGAAGAATGGGTAAATACTTTGGGTCATTGAGAGAGTGCCAAAGCTACTAATTTGTAAAGATGCTACTTCCACTTGCTGGCCAACTTACAGGATTGTTTTGATTCTTTGCCAAGAAGGGTTGCCAAAAAAGAGGCTGCCTCTGAAAGTCTGTCTCTGTTATCTGAAAGCCACTCCTGTAGAACAGACTGATGCAGATGTGCCAGGAGAAGCTCACCCAAGGAGCCTTTCTAAGCCTCAAAACAGAAGGAATCTCAGGGGTGGCATATTGGGCTGGCTGTTTTAGCCACTTCTTTTGCTGTTCTGAGATGTAAACACCACTGTAGGTTGAGGAAGCACTGCTGTTGCTGCCTGGTGGTTGTGTGGGGGGGACCATTTAGCAGAGAAGCAAAGCCACCTAAGGAGTACAGCCAGGTTTCTGTGGGAGGTGCACCTGGAGTCTGTATTTTTATAAAGGAGATGAAGCATAGTTGACTGTTGTAAGCTGTATGTTTCTATTTGTCCAGTGAAACAGCAAGTTTGTGCAATTTTTCCTGAAATAATAGATTTCAATAACATGTGCTAAGTTAAATAGTATTGAATATATGAAGGTGACTTTCATCTTTTGTTACTGTATGTTAAAAACTCATTTAAAAGAATGAAGTTGCTGCACAAAATGACTGCAAAGCAGAAAAAGAATCAAATTTTTCACCTGAGTAGGGAGAAGTTAAGAGATTTTAGCAACAGATTCACTGTGAATTTAAGAATAAACTGCTACAGGAAGGCTAGTAATAGTTTCCTTTCTCTAACAATATAAAAAAGCTGTAATATCTGATACTGAAGTTGTTCATACTGTGATTTTCTACTGCTGGATTACAAATAATTAAACTTTTAGTTGTTCTCTGTTAGCAGGCTGTACAGCAATGAATTGCTCTTCTGTTGCTTGTGGGGTTTTGGTGTTTGACTTGTATAGTCCAAAAAACTGAATTTTAGTTCTTTAAAAATGTCGTGTCCTTTGTATTTAAGCAGCAGATTTAGGGAACAGGATTTCACCTGTGCTCATGAAGGGATTGCTTTCCTTAACTACTTGTGTCTCTGTCCTGAGCCTGACTGAGTTCTCAGTGCTAATGTACACCTGTAATTTATTACCAGGGAGTTTCTGGTCAACTCAGGCTAACCCACTTGTTTAGGTGAAACAGATTAAAACACTTAGCAATAAAAAGTGTCTGGTGGTCTGATTATGGAAACCTGCTCTATATTCTAAAGATACTAGAAGTGACTCTTATTTTAACAAAGTATTTTTGTTTTGTAGTGCAGCCCAAACGAGATCACGTTCTTCATGTTACTTTTCCCAAAGAGTGGAAGACTAGTGACCTATACCAGCTTTTCAGTGCCTTTGGTGAGTGATATAGTCTGTCTTCCTTTTTTGTGTTTTTGTTTTGTTTTGTTATTATTAACAAGTTAAACTTTTGGTTTGTTTTGTTATATTTAGTCTGTGGGTGCAGACTTATTCCTAGTGTAGGTAACGATGAAACTCTTCTTGTAATTTTTGAATGGTGTCCGTGGACTTTGTAATGATGTGTTGAAAATTACTATTTTTATTAACTGCTCCTCAGAAATCTTTATTTGGTGCTTGTTGAATATTTGGAATCTTTTATCCTTTTATTTACAGCCTCTCCTGAAAGGAGATAAGAGTTTATAAAGGGGGATAAAGGGAATGGGAATTGGTGTGAGGCAGATCAAGGCTTTAGGAGCAAGGGTCGTCCTGCAGTCGGTGTAAAGCCCAACTCCAGCGTATGTGAGTCTAGGTGAGCAAGCAAGCTTGAAAATAACCAGATTGTGAACACCATCCAAGTGAGAAGAAACAGCAAAAAAGGTAGTTAATAACTGAGGAGCAGTAGTTCTGTTGTTCCTCTACTAAGTGGAAGTATAAAATGTAGGTACTTGGACAGCTGAACTACTTGATGGTGGTCTCCTGCTGCATCTCTCTTGTGGCTTGGTGCTCTGTCTGTGCAGGGTCTCTGGAGCTGTGTCAAACCCCCTCAGTTCCCTGTGAGCATTGGCTCTGCAGTGCAGCAGGGGCCAGTGCAGTGGGGAGGGTGTGACAGCCCCACCCGGGCAGTGCAGCAGTGGCGGGGCTCTCCGGAGCCCCGGGGTGTGGTCCCGGCCCGGTCCGGTCCCTGCGGGTTCGGTCTCAGGGCGGCCGCGGCCGTGTGGGGCGGGCCGGGCCGCCAGGGGGCGCGCTGACACACCGCTGAGCTCTCCCTGTGGGAATCGCCAATTCCCGCACTTCTCCGCATTTTAGAGATGAATGTTTTCATACTGCGAGTTACAGACTCCAGCCTCGATTATTTATATATTCTTTTAAGTCTTTTTGCCGTGGTATCTCAAAACAAACTGCAGATTAATCCTTCCAAAATTCTGGAATATGGAAGTACCCATGCTTTTCCATTTGTAGGTGGATAGGGGCAGAGTGGTGCAGTGTGAGGTTGAGTGATGTGCCAAAAGCTTAAAAAAAAACCAAACAAGGCAATAACAGACATGAATTATCCTAATTTATTGCATCAGTTAAAGCAAAGTGACTTGAAATCAAGAAGTATTAGTCAAATTTTACAGAAAAAAATATTATTAGAAAGAATTGAAGCAGTTATAATCTTCCGTGAAGCTTCTAACAAAATACGGTGAAACAGCTGAAAGGGCTGCAGTGTCACACTTGGAACTGGTTTACATTTGCTACTCTAGAAGGGGTGTTCATGATTCTGAAATCCTTCAGTACTGCCTGCATACCAAGTGGACACCTGTTCATGCAAGATGTTTTTATAGTCTCAGGGGTGAATGGAGTTTCACTGTACAAGTGCTTGCAGCACTGTGCAGTCTCTTAGAACACTTCAGATTCTTAAATTTGTGTTGTTTATTTGGTCATGCTGATGTGAAATATGAAGTCATTAAAATAGGATTTGCTACAATACAGCTTTAGTTTATAGCCTTAAATTCTACCTAAATTAATGTCTTTGCACTTTTGATTAAATCTTGTACTACTGAACTATTTTAAAAACTACTGCCTAATTACCCATAAAAGTCACGTAGGAAATGTATAGGAACAGAGTATAAAAAGGAAAATGTTTCAATGATGTAATCCATCAGTTTAATTTATTCTGTAGATTTAATCTTGTTTGTATGTTTGAGCGGCTACATGGAGAATTTTCAAATTTCTTTATAGAAGGAATACATGTTATTTGCACCTTCATGTCATAGTTCACCAGTGGCATTCTTCAAAGTATTGAAGACTTGATACATTCTAGAAGTGCAGAGAGAGAAATTTCCTGGCTTATTTCTGTGGAGCTGGTGTTGCATTACATTGCTGTCCATGGCTTATCTGCTGTGGCCTTGCAATGAGCTGGCACAGGGCTCTGGTGATTGCTAAATATTGTACTGCAGCTGCATTTGCTTTCCAGAGCTTTATTTGCATTTCACCATACTTTTGAAATGCACAATATTTGCTGAGTGCTTAGCAGTATTGCTGAATGATTTTATTTATTAATCTTATCTCTGCTAAATTCTTTCTTCTTAATGACGATGAAATGTGTCATAGTCTGAAGAGAGCATCTCCTAAGCGTGGAGAGTTGCATAAGAGCATTTGTTGTGGTTCACTTCAGATTGGAACCCAATGTCTGCTATTTAATGTTTGACTTTCTTTAAATTCTCTATTTAAAATGTTGAAGTCTGAGTATAAAAGCAACTTGCCAGTATGTTGGCAAGTATTGAAACCCTTTGTTAGCTAAAAATACAAGGTCAGAAGTCATACAGAGTGCAGCAGCCTTTCTGCAACAATAAATGAGGATCTGATACTGAAATGATGTGCCACCAATAGGTTGGATTTTATAAATTTATTTTTATTTGGCACTTAGTGAAAATATGGACACTGAAGTCCATTTGAATAGTACCTGAATTCCTTCAGGAGATTTTTTTCTTTATCACTGATCCTCTGTCTTTTATACTGAGGGCACAGTTACAGGAGAAATTCAGGAGAATTTTTCTTTCTGATCTATCTTTCAGTCTGCTCAGGTAGATTGAAATTAATTAACTGTGTATATAGGAAAGGGACACAATCTGGGCATCATTTCTGTGTTCCAGAGTTACAACAGAATATGTTCTGAGATGTCTGAAATTATTTTGTAGAAAATTTTGTAATTAGTAATATATAAACGGAGAGCTCGATACATGAATAATTTTAGAGCAAAGACTTGTCAGTGCATGTATAGCAATATGAATTTCTGTCCTTTAAAGGAAGCTCAGTGTTGGGGTCCTACCAAATGCACTGTATTCTGAGCTGCAAACGTGATTCAGCTCGGGCTTTTCTTGTGTTGTGAAATGTTAATGTGCTGCCAAAAGAATGTTCTCCCTACACCAAAGAGCCTTACCCATAGACAGCAAAGTTCTATGTTCTTCAAAGAACTATTAGAAATCTAATTTATGTGCCTTAAAAAATGTTTAAAGAAATTCTAACTTCATGGTGCAGGCTCATCCCAATAGCAGCCTTAGCCTTTCAGTGCAGGGAGTTGTGAGAAACCATACTGAATTAATTATGGTTTTGGCAATGATCAGAACGATTATAACTTAAACTCCTAAATAGTTGGCTACTCAAATGTATAGCATGTGAATGAAATCTATCTAGGCTTTTATTTTTTTATAATTAGAAAATGTGTTTATAATCTGGCTGGATTTCAGAAGAGACTTCTATAACCTTGTAACCTGTAGGCTAAATTAGATTTCAATAGATTAAACAACTGAGAATAAATATTTCAAACCCTTTTGCATCATTGTTTTTAACCTTGTAATGTCTGAAGGTTAAATGATGGTGTAACATTATATACAACTTGATTTTCTACGTGAAAAAAAATGGCACCAATTTTCAATATCTGAATTGTGCTAACAGTAAAAACACTTAGATAAGGACAGGAGATGTAAGGGGATTTCAGACTATAATAAGACCTTGTGTCTGGAATGGGAATCCTTTCCTCTGCTTTTGCTTGATTATGAGCTCTTTTAGTGCTAATGTGACATTTTAAGCCATTCACATAGAAAATGCACTAACTGCTTGATGAATAGGGGGACTTACTTCCAGTTACTGTTCCATTGTAACAGCTTCCAAATGAGGTCCATGATTTTGTGCATTTGTCCTCATATTGACTCAAATTAAGTTTTTATTTCACATCCTAGAAATGATGTGTAGTGGGATTCAGACAAACCAGAGTTTGAAAATGTAGTGTCCCAACAGTGGAGTTCTCCATTGATGTGATCAATCTTCTATCTATCCCTTTTGACTGGCATTTATCATCACTTAGAGCTGTTATTTATTTGAGCAAAGGGCTGAAATTCCCAGAAAATTGCTTCAATTTATTTGATAGACTCATACAGATACCAGGAAGGGAGGATCTGAGGGTGTGCAGGATGCACATGTAGCCCTGACTTTCTGAACAGTTCCAAGCCCTTGTGCAACTGGGTATGAAATACACACCTTTGTCATGGACAAAAGCTTTGTCAGGTGCAATTACTCTGAGTTGGCTTTTTTATATTGTGGCATGTCAGATAAGAATCTGTGACTGAGTCTAAAATAAAAATAGACCTAATAATTTCTTTTGCTTTTTCTAGGTAACATTCAGGTTTCGTGGATTGATGATACATCAGCATTTGTATCACTGAGCCAGCCAGAGCAAGTACAAATAGGTATGTGTTGCTGCATTTACTTCAGCATTGAGACTTTCACTGGCTCCTGCAAAATGCTGTGAGCCAGCAGGGTCTGTGATTCCAGTGGCAAAGCTGCTGACTTGCTCAGAGGAACTGGGCTTCCATAGCAGCAGCACACGTGTGGCAGCAAAGACAAACCCAAACTGCACTTGGCTGGGAGTTTGTGTTTCATTCCATGATCCCCCAAGTACCTAAACCTGCAGGTGGAGTAGTGCTGGTTTCTTCACTTGGTGCAGTTTTTATTGAAGCTATTTACTGTTACTTTGCACAGAGTAAAACTGTCAAAGGCTTTTGTGGGCTTTGCCTCCAAATACCCTTTGGACTGATACATTCATTTGCAAAGAACAAATGCAAAGAAGCCTTTAGTGCATTGCAGAACACATGCAAAATAATGGTGTCTGAAGAGCCTGGACTGCTAATGTGTCTATAGTCTCTTGTATGAACAATGTGCCATCTCTCCAGACATAAGTTTTTTAATTTTTATTTGAACAATTGAAAATATTGCTGTTAGTTATGTGCAAAAGCAGTCTTTTTGGTGTGTGGGGGGTTTCAGGTTGGGTTTGTTTGTGATTTGGGGATTTTATTTGTGTTTTGGGGGTGGTTTTATTTGTGTTTTGGGGTGGGTTTTTTTTAAAGATTTTTGAGTGTAGTTGAATCCACAAGCTCTTAGTGGTTTCTGTAGTTCTTTTGGGCATATATTTGAGGACTCACCTATACCCTTACTTCAGGGACAATGGCTGGAAGTTGGCCATTGTAGATGATCATCCCCCTTTACTGAAATGCTTGCATCAAATGCTGTGGAGCAGTGAGAGCAGCAGAATATGTGGCACTTCTGATTACCTGGCTAAAATCTTGTTGCACTTAAGAGCTATCCAGGCAGAATTCCCACAATTAAGTTCTAAAAAGAAATAAAACAGATTAGAAACCCCCACTGAGTTCACCATTATCTATCCTTACTAAGCTCAAATAAAGAAGCTTTCAGGGTCTGGATGTACAATCAGTACATCTCTCTAATTCCTTATTAACATCCTGGGAGTGTTTAGCATACTTCCTCATACATTCATAGCTCCACAGAGGATTTTGAGGGTTCACCAGCAGCCTCCTTACAGCAATTGCTCCTTAGCAGCAAGAGCCATTGTGTCTTTATCTATATGTAGATATAAGAATGAAATAACTTCTAATGAGAAGTTCTAGTAAAGAATTATGTCCAATAAAGCATTCCTAGATGCTGCTACAGTGAATTTCCCACTGCTGTCACCTCGGTTACTTATCCATTGTCTAAATGCTTGGCATATACATTATCACCACTACTTTTATTGTTGTCATTCAGTTTGGTTTTGGGTTTTTTGTTCTGTTTTTTTTTTTTTATAGCAAGTACATATTTTGAAAAGAACTGAATGTCTGCAGAGTATTGAAACTGAATCTTTCTGGCACTGCTCTGTCTTTTTTTGTGCTTTGACAAACAGAGAGGCTTGTTCTGTGGTGTACGTGCTGGGAAACATGTTATTTGTTTGAAAGCTCAGGTGATTATAGTCTTTTCATAGATTTTTATGAAATCAGGTTAGTAGAAATTCATATATTGAAAGCAGTGAGCCAACCAAGCTGATAAACTAAAGCAACCTCAATTGCCAAAAATCGTGTGATTTTTTTTACTGTGAAATTGCTTCAAATTCTTGGTATTTTGTTGGTTTGGGTGTTGGCTTTTTTTTCTGTAATAAATACATTATAATATCGATTCTATTGTTGTATTCCCTGATCTTAAATTCTTTAATTAATTGTTTTGGTAATAAAAATCACTGTACTTGTGATTTAGTGAGATGTGCTGAAATGAAGAACCTAGGAAAAACTAATAAACCTGTTTTTTAACCTGTTTCTATAAATGTTTCTATACATTTCTATAAATGTCTGCATCTTCTGGACTTTATAAAAAGCCCTGGAGAACTGTGAAACAATATAAATACAAGGCAAGATGTTGCTATAGGTATACGTCCATGCTTACCACTTAGAGAGGTTTCTGACTTTGAACTGGTATTAATATGTAAACTTAAGAACACACAAGTGCAACAAGTACATCATGGGGCATGAATAGTGTATGGAAGTTTCCCCTAAAGTATTCAGATTTCCATTACAGAGGAGTCTAAGTACTGTGAAAACATCCAGACTTTCTTTGCATCTATTTAATAAGGAAATTGTATGTGCAAAAGTGATGAAAATGGGACTGATTTGTAATTATCTGCTTGGAGTGTTAACTGATTTGGATCTATCAGATTCTGAAACCCCATTCATATCTGGGAGGTGTCTTTATTTTTCTGTTTCAGCAGTGGTTGAAATATTGAATATTTGGCTGAACTAAGATGAAGTTAAGAGACTCGAACAGCAGATTATTTAAAGACTGATCTGCCATCCTCCCTTGATGTACATGCTCTACATAACCAGCAGATGAATCTGCCTGGTTGCTTAATTCAGCTCCAATGCCTTTTAACTTTGTTCAGCTTCATAGGTGTTACAAGACAACTTGAAACATGATTTGTCTATATGACTAGTTTTGTCTAACTGTATTTAACGGTAGTATTGTGATTGTTATAATTAATTATCATGCTTAACCTTTACAAATCACAGACCTCTCAAATGTGGCACTTGGCATAAGCTGTTGCTGCTATGCTGTGCTGTTTTTGTTGTTTCAGACTCTCTTGGCTTCAGTATTTTAAATGGGCTAAAAACTTGTTCATCAGCATCCTGGGAATATGTGGGATTTCTCACAGATTCAAAAATGCATTTTGAACACGTAGCGAACAAAATACATCTCTTCATCCCCCAGTGCTCTTTAAAACAATGTGCTTGAGTTACATATCATGGATGGTAACCATTAAAACTTAGTCCAAAACTGATTGATAAAACATTGGCCCATAAGATTTTCTGTTTATAAAGTCTACATTTGATTAGCTGAATTTAGCTAATAAGCAGCTTTTCCAATTTCACATGGTAACCAGCAGTGTTTATGTTGCCAGGGAGAATGTGCAGTCCAGTGTTTTAATTGTTTGTGTTACCCTGAAGAACCTGTGAATCTTTGCATAATATAAAAAGACTCTGTTTCCTCTTCCACTTTATTTCCTCTGAAAAACTAAGTAGGGAAAAGGGCAGTATTTTTATAGGCAATTTTGGAGCAGCTCCTAACTTTCCAACTGAATATGGCATGCTTTAAAACACACAAACCAGAAACCTTGGGAAACAAGAGTCAAATGCCTTAAACTTCTCATTTTGCTGCTTATGATAATGTCCAAGAGTCTTCACTTTATTTGGTTATTCATGACTTGCACATTGGCAGTCTCTCAGATTTATTATGAGCAGAAAAGGTTTGTTCTTGTATAAAACCATATTGCTCTCTATAGCTGGAAGTGGAAGCTGCAGCAGGACAGATGCAGGGAACAGTTGCAGTCACCCTGCTGTGCCTGTCTGTGCAAGCTGGACCTGACCCTTGCCAGGGGAAGGCTCTTGGCCTCCAGTGGGCTCTGTGTCACTCCTGCTGTTGGGCTGCCACAATGTCATCCTAAAGCCAGTAGCAGGTTTATGAAAGTGGTGGTTTAGATGGCTCTGATTTGTCTTAACTTTTTGCAATATGCTGTGCTGTAAACTGATTTCCAGACTACAAATTCCTGAAAACTAAAATGGACAATGAACAGTCTATGTTCTGTTGGGATTTGCTGTTCAAAGTAGGTAATTAATAAGAATTAGTTAAATGGTTGATACTCCTTTAGTGGGACATCTGGGAGACAAAACTTCTGTTGCCTAGTTGCCCTGCAAGTGGCATCAGCATTTCTGTCAAATGTGAAGCACATATTTGTTACATGTGTGGCAAGGATAAGCACAGTGCACTGTTAGAGCTGATGAACACAAGAAACTTGAGAACCAACTTTTGGCATACAACTTCTGACTCTTAAGATTTTTGTCTGGCTAGATAAGTTTGCCTTTGGATGCTTTGTGTATTTATGAAGCAGGCTTTTCATTTGGAGAAGTTAGTGTGGAATAAGTGCTGTTTCAATGATCCTATAACTTACAAGGGTCTAGACTTCATCCAGATAGACCAGAAATAGGGTGTGTGTGTGGGGGGGGGGGAATGGGAGAGACTTCAGCTTGTCTTAACTGTCAAGTAAACCCAGTATTTTATTTTGATGAATAAATGAATAAATTGGTATAACCTGAAGTATTTGTGTTTCAACCATTCAGCCCTTCAAAGTTCAGTGCAGTTAACTTTGTGAGTCTTCAGTTAATGCTTTGGATCAATGTTAAGCTCTTGTTTTTCATGGTTTCCTTGAATGTTGCCATTTAGCTTTGACTGTTCAGGTTGCTGGATGCTTAAAGGGAGATTCCTGTAGGTGTCTTTGCCCTTGTGGCATAATTATAGCCCATCTAAAAAGTACTCTTAAAAACCACTGGTACTTGGAATAGGTTAATTTTTAAAACATGGGGAAGTGTTATAAATGTCTTCAAAGTTTTAAAGGGCTTTAAAGAAAATAAAATTTGGCTTCTGAGACAGTTTATTATATGTTAATGAAAATACTGGACAAATTTATCAGTGGTACCTCAAAAATACACTTCATTTATTTTCCCTTAGCAGACAACTTGCACTCAATTCCCTTTACCTAAGGCTTAGGTGCAGTTTTGTAACATCTGTGTTCTGATTATGAGTAACTTCTGCAATATTTTAAGACCATGGTTCAACTTGAGAGTAATTCTAACCTGAGAATCTTCCTGAGAATGTGTTTCTTGCTGTTTTAAAATGCAATAAATATGCTTCACCTGAAATGTAAAATACATGTGGAAAGCAACTGCTTGTCGTAAATGGCAAGCACTGAAATAATGTTAAGTTATTCCATGTGTTGGTGCCCTGATACATGAGCTCATACAGAATTTAGTGTGTGCAAGATATCTTCTTCCTCTCAGCTTTGAGAAGCCCAATGCTTTTAGACAGCAGGGGAGCAATGGACTAAAGCAGGTGCAGCAGCTGAAATTGTGACAGCCTTTCAATGATTTGTGTTTAAATCATTAATCTTTCTGAGCTTCTGAGTTTCTCAGACAGGGCTGGACTTTGTGGTTTGTTAGTGTTTTGTAGGTGTACTAGAGAGCCTTCTACTAAGCATGAGTATTTACCACCAGAATTTGAATATCTAAGGAATATTTTGAAATTGTGTGTATACACCACAAATGTGTCCCTCTTCACTGAATTTGGGGAAAGGGCACATAGCAGATTCTGTATTATCCAGAATCTGAAAAATTACATTTCACATGACTGTGATAAGTTAAGTTAATGTGACATTTATGCCATAAATATGCGGATAAATTCTGAAAGGAGGTTATAGCCAGGCGAGGGTCAGTCTCTTCTCCCAAGTAACAAATGATAGGACAAGGGGAAATGGCCTCCAGATGCACCAGGAGAGGTTCAGGTTGGGTGTTAGGGGAAATGTCTTCACTGAAAGGGTTGTCAATCATTGGAACAGGCTCCCAGGGAAGCACTGGAGCATTATCCCTGGAGATATTTAACAGAGAAGGACCAGGTGGTTTGGAGCAGGGGCTGAGGAGCAGAGCAGGAGTGCTCCCATTGGGTACAAGGTGAAATCAGCTGTGGGGCCAGACTGAGTCCATTTCTGTCTGAAAGTCCTGCAGGTCTTGAGCCATCATAGACATGGAGACTTTCTGACTCAAATGGAAATTTTCTGAACATGTTGTGCTTTTAATTTGTAGGTTCCCAGATCTGAACACTTTACTAGCAACACTGGGAGTTAAAATTCTCCAGTGTTTATTAAAATCTGTAGTAAATGCAGGGATTGAGATGTGATGAATTTCAGCTTGTGTTGTGCAGGAATCTCAAGAGCAGCAGGAAAATGAATTACTGGTTTTACAGTGGAACCTGTGGTATGAATCGTATTAGAGATAGCTATTTTACAACTTCCAGCATTACTGATCTGGAATTAAGGGAACAGATGATAGACTTACCTTCAAGGTGCCTGCAGCCATATTTTTTTTTCATCAGCTAGTAAATACACAAAACAAACAAAAAACCACCCAAAACCCAAAATGCTCTTTGTACCCCAGAAGTTTGAATAGCGGTTTTTCTTAACGTTGGTAATCTTGTGGCTACCTTTTTATTTGATTTGGATTTTTTGAAAGGAGTTGAAACAAAAGCTGTGAAATATATTAATTACTGAGGTAATTAACAGGGTGCAAAGTTTAAGTAGCTTGATTTCTTTTGGTAATTAAATAACTTAATCTGTGAGGGAGTTAAAAACCTTTACAGCAATCTACATACATGAAATGTCTCACTGGACTTACATTATCATCTCTATTCTTTGTTGGGGAAAATATTTTAAGTTTTGCATAAGGATCCTTCCTCTTTCTTTGGCATGCTTTGTACTTAGCACTTCATCTTCCTTCTGTAAAACCATTTTCTTTCAGATCACCTGTCCATTTTCCCTGCTCTACAACATGGAGGTTTGAAGCCTCATTTTGGCTTGCTCTCTAACTTGCCATCCTCCTTTGCAAGGTGAAGAGCTGCTTTGTCCCTGCATTGATACTGCTCCTTGCTCTGCTTTCAGATACTCAGAGAGGACAAGCTTTGTACAATGCTCTTTGATTTAGAATCTGTGTGGGCACCTTCTGTCTTCAGCTGATGCAGGAGAGGAACACAAAGGGAAGGGCAGCACCATGCACAGATTGGTGCTAGCAGTTTGGGTCCAGCCTGCAGAGAGTTGCTGTTATCAAATCTGCTTAAGAGACTCTGGTCCAGCTAATTAGTCATGTGTGTTAACATTTTGATGCCTTGCAGCAAAAATTGGCCAGATATGCTTGAAAGACTGAAAACTCTATGTAGGCTGACAAAAGGGACCATAAATGTTACACTGACAATTTCACTAATATTTAACAAAATATAGTTGAATTCTGCTTACGCTTTGATAATGTCCATGGTTACATGATCAGGTACTGTTTCTTTTGGATATTATGGCTTCTATGGGAATGTGATTGTGCATTTGCTGTGGATGAACTCGGCCCTGAATGATCTGTAGGGGACAATTTAATTCCATTTAGATTAATTTAAAAGATGCTTTCTTATTTGGAAGTTTGAGCCTTCTGCTTTCAGTTGATAAAATAGGCACACAGCACTGCTGCTTCCACTCCTGAGTTTTACTTTGAAATACTGGAGTATGCATGTGCACTTTTGTCATGGCAAACTTCTGGATTGTTACATGTGGCAGGAATAGCCCTAGTAGTCAATAAATAAGGCTGTGGAACCATATGGTGAGTATTGAGAGTAAAACGAAATACTGACTTAGCTACTCACTAATTGCACACTGTTGCTCTGGCTGAGGCAGTGGTCCCTCGTTTTAAGTAGAACATGATCAGATAAGATTATTGCAGCATCAATACAGAGGTCACTTAAAGGCTTCACAGGTGAAATTTTACTTGAGTATTTCATAAGCTTAAGTGTTTAGTATTGCAGCCTTAATCTGTATAGCTCTGCGTGCATATTGTATTTATATATTGTGGCTTTTCTTTTACCTACACAGTTCACCAACATATTTGTCTCTTTATTAAGAGGCTTAATATTGTCAGTGGCCATCTGTCAGGATGTTGCTCTGCATAAAAGCAGGAGGATATCCTTGGCAAAAGGATATCTTTGTACACATTCCTCTTGAACCACTCAATGACAGTCAGCCTGTTCAGTGTCTTCCCTAATAACAAGGGAAGGTGCCGTCCTCCAGAAATGCTTTTCCTAAAATAATTTGCAGTTACTATTATTCTGCTACAAGACAGAAACTTTAGGGCTGCGCTTTTTAGACTTTTCTATATGCCTTCATTTCAGTTTTTCAATGATGAAGCAATTTATTCAGCATGTAACATTTTATATTAAATATATATGCTATATATATATACATATACTTGTGTGTGTATGTGCCATATGAATGGATTGCTGTAAAATACATGCCTTATTTCAAGAAAGCAGAGTTGTCTTTGTACAAAAATACCGACTCTTGCACAGATTTATTTTAGAATTATCTTTAGGCCTCAAATGATTTGTTTTTCTTCCTTAAAAAAGGGCTGAGTTTGTTAGGGAATTAAGTGGCAGACCCATAACTTTGGTTCATAGCTTGTAGCAAAACTAATAATGTTATTATGTTTTAACAAATGAGTATGTATCAGATGATCCACAGTAACTTTGTGCTTGATTTTAGCAAGTAAAAACATGCTTGAGTTTAACTAAACAAATTTTACCCTGAGGAATGTTGGCTGCCATGCAGTAAGCTCCAATGAGCCTTATTAATTCATTCATGATACCTGTCCCATAACTTCATGGGCAATAAATATTGTCCTAATTCTTCCAAATAGATCCTGTAACTTTGCAGTTCAAAACAAATATAAGGGGGGTGAAAGGAGGTGTGTGTACCTCTCGTTGGTTAATGCCACAATCTCATGGGATTGTTAATCATAACTGCTGCTATCTATACTTGGGATTAAAATTAAACAGTCAACACTCTTGCCTGGTTTTATGTACATTGCAACAGCAGAATCTCTATACCATGGCAGATACTGTAGGTCTCTCATTTCACTGTTACACAGCAAATATACAGAATGGATGATCCATCCAGAAAGAGGAGAAGAAACCACATCCACCCATCTTCCTCACCTTTTCTGAAGTTTGGTGCTGTAGCTTGCCATCTCTAGTGCTTGTACCAGAGGTAGCACAATAAAACTGCTCGGCTAGAATCCAGAAGTGGGATATGCATCTGAAATTGCTCTAAAAAACTGGAAGTACGAAATAAAATCAGGATTTTGTGTCCACTACAATTGCGGTATTTTAAAATGTGCAGAAAAACAATCTGAGGTTTGGGGGGGTGGGGAGGTTGTTTTGTTTTGTTTATATTTAAACTGGTTTACTGGTTGGTTTACAATACTTTCTTTCTGGGAGCTAGGCTGAAAGCACCAGAAGACACCAGTTGACAGTCAGTTTAATTTGCTGATTCATCTGTTACAGGGATGGCGTCAGGCCAGAGCTTGGCTCACAGACTAAAGGCTGAGAGCTGTGAAGATGCTGGGACTTGAAGGAATGTTGTTAAATTGTTACTCAGTGGAGGCAGTGAAAGTTTTTTTCTTTAGTTTTAAAGTGCTTCTAATTTTGCATTGACAGAAATCTTTCTACCTTGAGCTTGAACTCTTTTTTTGGTTAAAGGGAGATGAGACATTAGAAAGATAGAAGGATGGAACAGCTGGCTATTAGTTAAGTGCTTCTTCCATGGATATCTTGTGCAACCAAAAATGCAGCTCAAATAAGCTTATGTTTCACAGCAATCAAACAGAGTTTTGGCACAGGCTTTGCAAATGTCGTCTTTTCCTGGCAGACTTGCAAAATAAACCTGCTGGGTTAAGTAATGAGACTAAAAGGGAAAAAATCCAGGAAATCTTTTCTTGCCAACAGGCAATCTGGAAGAGGGTTACGACTGAAGAATTGATAGTTTCTAATTTAGAAGAAACATCTTAAGTAGAGTTAACTCTTTTTGCACAAAGTCTGACTTTGAGAAGAGCTTTGAGCATCTAGTTCAGACATTGTGACTTCTAGAGAATATTGCATTTGGGGTTTGTTTTGGTTTGTTTTTTACTTGCTAACAATGGAACTAGAAATTGTTTTGTGAACAGAACAAATAGCTTGCAGCCTTCTGCTTTTCAAAATAAGCTATTTCAGTAGAGGGCATGCTGTCATTTAAGTGTTTTGTATATAATACCATTCTCCTTCTCCATAGCTGTAAACACCAGCCGGTATGCTGAAAGTTATAGGATCCAGACATATGCAGAGTATGTGGAGAAAAAACATGAAGAAAAACAGGCCAAGAGAAAATGCACAGAAGATAGTTGGAAGGAGATGGAGAGGAAGAGGTTAAAAACCCAGTGCACACCTTACATTTCCCAGAGTCGATACTACTGTGTTAACAGGTGAGACTGTGCTGCCAGCTCGTGTTCTTACTGCATTTCTATCCAATATCTAGCAATTTTCAGGTAGTTCTTAACTAATACAGGATTATTTTTCTGTGTATATTTCTTTGCATATAAATCAGTAGGGGTACATCAGCTGTCACAAGATGATAGGTAAAGGAACAGAGGGAATTTCATCATGAATGTGATCAGACAAATTTTTAAATGCTGGGATCTTGAGGGCAGGTCACATCACATCTTCTGAGCTTGATGTAGCAGCACCATTTCTTATAGCCAAAATTTAAAAAATATTTTCATTATTCATATGAAACTTGTGAATCTCTTGTGTTACGTGGGCACTTAGTTGTCGTCATACATCCTTGTAAAGTCCGTGTTGGTTTGGGGCTGACTTTCCATGGTGATAATAGTGATGTGGGTATTTCTTGTTCCATATTTACCCGCTGATATTAATGACAAGTTTTGGATATGGTGGTAACAGGCAGCTTCTTTCTCAGTCATCTGTGTAGCTGAGCATGTGAAGAGTATTTTAGTGTTAATGTAATTGTATAAATAACATATCAAGTTATTGCTGTTCTTCCCCCTCCCTTCTCCTGCTGTCCCCCCAATTCTATCAATTCTATATGAAAGTAAGTTTGAGTACAGTGTATAAGTCACGTTTTTCTAAGCTGATATTTTGATTTGTTTTTGTGGGGTTTCTCTCCTTTTCCTCCGTGTCCCATGGTTACACAAACCAAATTTGGTGGTCATAAAACCAGTACTGAGGTATCTGCTTTATCTTTCTTGGAAATGCTCATTAAGTTCTAGTTCTCAGTATATCTTCCTGTAAATGTTAATCTGTCTTGCAACAAATTCCCTAAACTTGTTCTGTTCTTCTCATGACCTTATGATTTTGCAGGTGTGTATTTTGGCAAGCTGTCAGATGTTCATGGCTTTTGTCATGGTTGGAGTTCTAAATGTGTTATAGACATGTTTGATTCACAAAAACATATGGAGGAAGCTGATGACACAGTCCGTATCAAATGAAGTTATTTTAATTGAACTGTTGTACTCAGGAGTCCTGGGGAGCCCGTGCTGGGAGGAGATGAGGATCTTTAAGGATTGTCCTGGCACCAGCATGCACGTGGCTAAGCTCTATAACTGAGGTGGTAGACTATTAAATAGTCTGGAAGTATTTACTGCACCTTGTGTTTGCTGCAAGGAAACTCTAAGTCCTGGTTTTGTTCCTGCCAGAGAAAGTGTCTCCTCTCAGTGAATGTTGAGTTTGGGTACCTCACATGCTCCAGGCAGATGGGAACGGTGCAGCTCATCAAGAACAGCAAATGCAGAAAGCTGATTTGCTGTTGTCTTGCAGGGAAGTTTAACATCCAGCACAAATGTGTAATTTGGGAAATTGCTGAACAAAATTTTCAGTAAATTCTTTCCCTAGAAGTTTGACATACCCCAATGAGTTGTTTGTCTAAGCACTAACTATCCTTGAACATTTTAAATATATTTTTTCATCTAGTGTTGTTAAATTCTACAAGAAGTAGTTTTTTGTTTTCAAATCATCAAAATTTTGATAGCCTTGGATAGCAGCCTTTATTTTGTTGACAGATCTCTTCTAATTGATGTTACATAATTTTTTGTTCTCTTATTATTCCATTAATAAAGTGATTTGGTTCTGTCCCAATTTTCCTCTCATGCAGATCTTTTGACATGTTTTTCTTAATTTAGTTTTATTTGTTAGTAGTTATGTTTAATTATTTTGTCAATTTATATTTTGTAAATGCTTCCTCTGAAGTGTAATCTGGTTAGCTAGAACGTTGAACTGCAAGCCATGGTCTTCATTTCACTCAAGACAAATACATTGTTTTTCCAGACAAAGGTATATAAAAATATTTATATCTAAAAGTATATAAAGTGTTTATATTTTTATCCAGTATATACAATAATTTTGGTATCAAATGCAATATCAATATTTATCTAAACAATCAGGGGAAATACCTATGTGTGCATGTATATTTGTCCAGATTAGCTGAAGTCCTATCTAGCTGAGCACTCAGCACTGTGATGTATCCAGCAGCTGATCCCTTATAATAGCTTCATGTTACTACATCCTTTATTTATTTATTATTTAATAAGCTTGCTGCATCAGCTTCTGCCAAGGAGCACAGCTGCAGGGTAGCTGTTTGTCTCCATGATGACAATGTGTCCTGGCTACTTTTTCATTCAGTAAGAAAGTTGAGTATTTCTTGTAAGGAACTTCTGTCTTCAATTGAGGGATTGATAAATAATGAAAAAAAGGTTTTTTAAATCTTGTCTTGTTGATAAAACTGTAGTCCTGTATTGTGGAGGATACAGGACTATCTGTAGAAAATACTTCAGAAAATAAAGTTTAATAGTATTAATAGCAGTCACAATTTAAATTATTTATAGCTAATATATATCCCTTGCATATAACTTAATACTATGCTAAATATAAAAAATTATTTCAATGGAAATATGCCTAATTATTAATGTAAGATGGAGAAGCAGAGGAAAAACTGCTGCATTTGAGAAAACTTCAAGTAGTAAATAAGATCCTCTTGTCCAAATCTGTTGCTATTCAGAACACATTTAGGAAACAGATGGAACTGGCTATGTTGTGCTTAGCAAATTACTGCCTGCCAGCTCTGCCATGACTGTTAAATACATGGCTTTAAGAGCTTTTCCTGAGCAAAATAGTGTTAAACCATAGCAGGAAAAGTCAAATAGGGTGTGCTCTATGGAAAACTAGGTATCTTGCTCTATTTGTACTTACTTATTCTCCTGATCATCATCTGGAAATATAAAAGAGAATAAAGGCAGTGGCAAAAAACTCATACAAAGTACAAGAAAGGGATATATCACTTTGCCTTACAGGTATTCTACCTAAAACTGAGTGCTGCACCTTATTTCAAGTCAGGGTGCTGTTTGTAGCACTGCTTCCTTGAATGTCTGCATTTTGCCAAAGATTATCCAATTTTTGAAATGTGCAAGTGTTTCTACTGATGATTCTTTTGGTTTTTACAGAAATGGTTGTTTATAGTGGTTTATTACCCAGTAAAGAATAAGAACTGGGAAAAGCTGAGGTATTAAGGGTATAGATAACAAATACTGCAGGTAAATTATTATAGTGTTCCTGCATTGTAGTGTTATTTCAGGTGATTTAATCCGGTCTTCAACCAAAATCACTGATTTTTATGATGGATCAGTATCTACTCCCACCCCTTAATGTTGTTTCAAGTGCCAAGAGAACTTATGTTTTTGTGTAAATGAAATTTATTTGAAATTGTTGGTCCTCATATATCCAGGCCAGTTCCAATTGCCTTGTGATGAAGTGTTTCTTTTAAATCTCAAACATGCTTTTCCCGAGTGAGAAATGTTGAATGCTGCATCATCATAATTGTTTTCCTGCCTTTTGCCCTCCTCCACTTGCCAATTCTTTCCATTCAATTACTGAAGTACTAGTTGGATTGCTGCTATTTAGTACCTCTTGAAATATATTCTCTAGAAAATAGAGTTCTTGCCTGGATAGCTGTTGTACAGGTGTGTTTCAAAACCTAAGTGTTGTGTGGTTAGGGGATGGTGCAAGTCTGTGTCTCTAAATGGTCATAAGGGTCATAAAAGAAGTCTGTCTGCATTGACAGCAACTGAAAGCTGTTATTGTGTTTGAATCTTTAACTTTGTTCACTTGTTTGTCAGCTGGATGAGGAAGTTGAGGCAGATACGTGGACACATCCAAAATAACTGTTATAATTAGAAAACTGAACTTTGAGTAGTGCTCTAACTCACATATGCAACCACACTCATTTACTACTAAGTGCATAAATAATGTTGCTGTAATCTTTAATCTTATTTAAGGTTAAAGAAGAATAAGACGTGAAAAAATGAACCATTTCGCCTCTAGAAGCCATGCAGTCAATGAATGAATGTAAAATAAATAATTTGGGAGAAAGGAAGACAATGATTCTTCATTATAAAATATGTTTATTTTGGATTTGTGCTGCCACTTTTTGGTGGTGGGGTTTTTATTCCCCTTAAGGTATCTGCAGAAGGACCAGAAGGCCTAAAATTAATCTTAGTGTTGTTCTTTAGTACACAGGTAAATGTGCACTATAAGTCTCTTTACTTGCAATAGCTTCACAGGAGTCTTAAGCTGAAAAAAATAAAATTCAGCCATAAGACCATTCAAGAAGGGATCTTCTTCCTACAGTGAGCGCAAGTTCCCTTACGAGTGCTGAAGAAATCCTGGGATCATCATTTATGGCTCCTGAGTTTTTTCTTCCAAATGTTTTTTTTCAGAATGACTTTCCCCAAAGTAGAATTCTCACAAGATTTTCTAAACTGTATTTTTTAAAAAATAGTAGTTTTTCATTTCCTAAATGCGCCCTCTTCCCTAGACATTTTTCTTTCCAACCCTAGTTTTTGCCTGTTTTGCAGTATTGAAGTGTGTACATAGGATTAACAGTTCTATCCAGCTTTTTTTATTGGTGGTAGCTGTGGTATGACTCAAAATGATGATTTGTAAGAAATCATGCAAGAAGGCCTTCTGTGTGTGAATGTTTGGAGGAAAAACCAGCTATTCATCAAAGTAAATGGTGTTTGTGCTCCTAAAGTGGAACTAAGAGCATGAGATGTAATCATATGTTTCATCTTTGTTTATTGCCTTTGGACATCCCAGACAGACTCTGTTTTAAGTTGCAAAATGTTCAGCTGAAAAAATTCCATTTCAAAGCCAAAACTATATTGCAAACTTTAACAGCTCTTCCTTTAGCTGAAACGTTATTGAATCACTGCTATCGGTTAAAAAGAAAATACCTTGTAGAGCTTTGCTTTATAACTTAGTATTAATATTTATTTAACTCACAGAATATAACATGGCTTAGATGCATACAGCCATATTGTGTAGTTCTAATTAAAAAATAAAATTTCTAAAAGCATTATATTAGACATTTAAGTAGCTAGTGTTTACATATTTAGATGTTCATAATGGGAACTGGTTTTTAATTAGCCCCTTTGCTACTGCATTCTCTTTTATGCTCATGCTAATTTGATTTTAATAGTCATTTGTCTTTTAAGAAAATTTAACAATGACATTTCAGTGGAACAAAAGCCTATGTGAGGTTATTTCAGTGTGTGCTGAATGGCATGGAGCTCTGAGTTCATCTTTATACTGTGTTAGTCAGACTTCGTTCAAATGCTGCTAATGAAATGAATGTGCAATTTTTTGTGCTTTTTATTTTACTGGCTCCATGAATAATAGGACTCCGCACTTGAAAGCTGAATTTAAAGTTTACATATGGAGCTTGATGGTCTTCTCTACCTTTATATAGAAATGCTTTTAAAACTACCTGTTTTAGGTAGTTTTATTTCCAAGATAGAGGAAGAAGTTAGCATGTAGATTCCTTCACAAATTTCAAGTTGTGATTTTGAGCTTCAGTTGTGCATGATTTGGTGTCTATTTACAGTGCTTCAAAGAGCTTTTATAACTGTGAGAATAAAATGTAAAACCAGACAGGGATAGAGAACTGATTTAATTACATTTCAAATGGGTGATCTCATCAGAATAGCAGCTAAGTCTGAGACATTGATAGTACAAAGAATGAATAACTTGAACTACATAGGATTGGATTCGATAGCAAATGTACAGAATTTCATAATTAGGCCAATTCTTTCAGATAATGTAATTTCATGTTACACCATTTATGACAGTTTATTTTTCTACTGTCATAAGCATTTAATAGATGTACAACAACATGTACCTATGTAATAGTTACTCTTGACTTTTTCATAATTATCTTTATTCTACAGTTTTACAGGTACCAGTACAGTGGGAAAGAGAAGCATGAGTCCTATTGAGGAGGAAACTGGTTCTGATGATATGGAAGAGGGAGAAGGCCAAGATACGGAAAATGATCAGACAGACTCCTGTGCAGAGTCCCTTCCAGATGGTAAGAAGAGAGCCAAAAAGTTGAAAAAGATCAAGACAGATCAAGTTCCAGCAGGTAAGTGCAATGTTCATGTACATGGTTTTCTGTTCTGTTTGAAAATATTCTAGGCCTGGATAGAACTGAAATTCTTTTCTTGAAAATCTTCTCTTCTAGCAGTAACTTACTCCATTACATTCCAAGTTCTTCTTGAAACTGAAGACTGCACCATGTAAAGATTGTAAAAAAATTCAACAAACCTAAAACAACATCAAAAAGCCAAGAACTCGCCCCAAACCAAAAAACTCACAACCAACCAAAACCTAATCTGACGCCAACCAAAGGAATCAGAATGTAGTTAATTTATTACTTTTGCTTACTTTCTTCCTTAAAAGAAAACTTTCTGAAATTTTTTAGGTAATCTTAATTTTTTTAATGTGACTTCGTATTCAAGGTTACTCAATGTGTTTTGCGTATCGTAAGCAAAATGGGAGGCACTTTGTTTTGATACATTCATTAATACATTCAGTGTTCTGTGTGGTGTTTGTAACCATAATCCTTTGTGTGCTGTATTTGACTGAAGACTTTCCACCTAGGGTTGGTGTGAAGGTGGGTGGTTTCAGATTTTAATACCTATATATTTTTTTAGCCAAAATACTTGGAACTGAACATCTGACTAAATACAGGCAGGTTACAATCTTGTTTAACCTTATAACTTTTGCAGTTTTGTGAGTTATTGCAGCTTGTACAAAAAAAGTAAATAACCTTAGATCATGTCAGTTTAAACATCAAAAAAAGAAATTTTTATTGATCTATTTCTTGGTGATTCTATTTCAAAGTTTATTTATAATTTCTTGCAGAAATTGGACTATAATAAAAATTAAATTGTATCTTAATTTGGTCCAGATGACCATATTAGTCATCTGGAGCATTGCCTGCATTGAAATATATTCAAATATTTATAATTAAGTCTTCATTTCAATAACTGCACTAACAGTTTTCATCCAGAAAGTGGTATTGTATACCAGGCATCCTTTCTCCTGACTTGGTAGACTAAAATCTTTCTTAGCTCATTCAAAAGCTGTGCTTGGAAATTGTTTTTTTCTTTTTATTCATTAGGGCAGTTAGGGCCCTGTAAGCATATGCAAAATGACAAGAGTGTCTGTGGTAATTCCAAGTATAAAGTTCAGGGTCTGCATTTGGCATTATGGGAATATGTGTTATCGGTGTTAGTGATTCATCTTTATTCTCCAATTAATTTGGGATGGAAATGTTCTTCCCTGTCTTAACAGCCGAAATAAAAATAACAACCAGTACACTTGGGAAAATAGTATTTAACTTTATCATCTCAGTAATTGCAAAACCAAAATTACCTAATTACTAGGGTTAAAAATACAGTATTTACCATTTATGCAAGAAACCTGAAATTAACCTTTTTTTTTTTTTTTTTGTACCTATTCATAAATACTCTCTTGGTTTCTCTTTGTAAATACTGACTTGCCAGTAATGTATCTAGAGCCTCCCTCTATAGGAAATATTTCTTAATATCCTCTGAAAGAACAACAACAACAAAAAATCGTGATTTAATTTTTATTCCATGATTTTGTCTTCTAGGAAGCCTCACAACTAGTTCCACTGGAATTTTTGAGGTCCCTGAAACATGGTAGGAAACAACTGCCTTAACAAGTGGAATTGATTGAAAGCAGTTGAGAGAATGCACCTCTTGGAAGCCATACTTTATTTAAATAAAGTGGTGTTAACAAAGCAGTATGTGTCCTGAAAATCAGTTTAATTATTTTAAACTGTTTCTTGAACAATCACTGTCAGTTTTACTCGTGTGTATATCACCTAGTACATGACTTGTCGTTGATCCTGTGAAATCCTTGCTGTTGTAACTGATGTTAGGTTTAAGAGGCAAGACTCTGTGTCCTTTGGTCACCTCCTTTGGCATGCTGGCTATGAACTGTACAAGAACTGGCACTCTGTGATTTTGTGCTAGGCTGTTTCCTCTGCTTGGGGAGTTACCACAGCTCTCCTAATATTTAGCTATTTTTTCAGGCAGCATTAATATGCTGTCAGCATTCTGGAAACAGGTAGAACTGTAGTTTCACATATTGCTTTCTACCTGTTACTTTAACCAGGAACATTTTTTGAATTTCTGTTCTCTACCCCCACCCCCAGTGCAGGTGGTATTCATCTAAATACCAGCCTTACACATACCTTACCCTTTCAAAAAACTGTAACTTAAAAGTTTCTCAAACATTAATGTCCTGGTGGGAGGTAGTTTTTCTCTGTTTTCACATCTGTTGTTTCCACTTTTAAATCCTGATTTTGTAAAAAATGTTTTTTGGTACCTGTGATAAACCTGCTAACTGCACCAGCCCTTTATTTGTTTAAAAAAAAGATCTGCATTGGTAGATTTCAGAAAATGTTTGATATTTAAATTTTTGTATCATGGAAATAAAACCAAAATATGTATTTCCATAACATGAAAATTAAAGACATTTTCTTAGGAACTGGTTTGTTTTTATTTATTAGCATCTGAAATGGTTTGAGTGATTTTTTTTTTCCTTCTTCCTAATATAACAGGTTTTTGTCATCCTGTGTGTAGCAGACCCTTTTGTTCCATGGACCATTTTCAAGATACTTGTGAAATGTGACCAAGAAAAGCAAGCCTATTGTCATAAGAATTAAATTGCTATGTGTTTCCCTTGGAGGGGAGAAAACAAAAGAATTCCCCAAATCAGCAAGTTCAGAACCATTTCCACAGAAGAGTGGAATATTAAGAAGGCTTCATCATATAATATTTACACTAAAGTAGGAATCACTGTCATTTAAAGATGGAGTCACCTGTTTGAAAGTATGTCAAAATTCATGGGTTTTTAAACGATTGTGAACGTGCATTGCAAAGGAAAAAATAGTTTCAAGATGTTAAATGGGAAATGTTGCATTCTAACCTTAGAGTACTCCCAGAAGTACTATAATTAAATTGTTTAATAGCAGCTCTGTCATCACATTCTCACACTAAAATGTGGGAAAGAAGACTTGCTATTAGTGATGCAAGGGAAAATTAGTATCTGAACTCCTCTGCTCTCAAGGATCCAGAGACTTTTCTTCCCCAAGAATCCTGACCTTAGGACGAAATACTTACATCACTTTCATCTTGAGTATCCAAACCAATTGTAAATTTAGTTCTCAGAATATGTGCAACATGTAATAACAGTTGCATGGGGTATTCAACTCTCATTGAGGTGGTTCAGGTAAATCACACGGTGTTCTCTCCAAATGTTGGAGTGAATTATTAACTGCATATCCTAAAGAACAGGCATAGCATGATTTGGGACAGAGCTTGAGTCTTGGTGACAAAAGTGTACAGAAGCGTTAAAGGGATTGCCAGCAGTACAGATTAAGGAATTAGCTGCTCAAGAGACACAGGGCAACACTGTCACAGAGAATCCACCTGGAGTCTGTACCCGGAGGCCATTAGGATCTGCTTTACTCTTGAACAGCAATGCTTATGTACCTGCAGGGAAAATATAAGTCTTCATTACATTACAATACAATCCCTTAAAACTAGTTTCTTTAGAGCAGGCTAGATACATACTTCTCTGTACTACAAAGGTTATACCCACGATTTCTATGCATCTCATCTCAGCTATCATTTTGAGAAGCTGGATGTTATTATCTCTATTGGTAATTAATACTGCTTGAGAAAACCGGGTTCTTGCATACCCTAGTCTTTATGTGTGTTTGATTTTACCAGCTGACATCTGGGTAAGGTACTGAAGTGTGCTGGATGGGGCTGTAATATTTCTGACATAAATTTGGGTGGACTGTCAGAGGTCAGGGCCGGTGGTGTCCTGAGCAGGGACTGACACCACTCACCCTGCACCAGCCCTCGCTGTTGTGTGGGGTTTGGTCTGCCTCACCGCGCCTTAAATGAAATCATTAATTCTAGGAGGGAAAGAATGTAGCTTAAATTAGACCCACATTTATTTCATAATGTATGTTTAAAATATGTGCACAGAATTTGTTTTGGGAAAGCAAAGCTGTCATCACTAGTTGTGATGGCTCTGGGGCTCCCTGCTCCCTGGGGGTTTGTGCTGTTACTGACTCCAGAGGTCAGTGAATCTCAGAATACCCTGAGGATTGTCGGGCGCAGCTCCCGGCCCTGCACCGGGCAGCCCCGAGCCCTCCGGGTGTGCCTGGGAGCCTCGTCCCGGCGCCTCTCCCGCCCTCGGGTGCGCCGCTCCCCTCCCGCTCCCCTCAGGGCCGGGCGGGCGCCGCCGCCGCCGCCTCCCCGCCGGCCGTGTGGGGCTGGGGGCTGCAGCCGCCCTGAGCGGTTGTGCCCGTGCCTTCCGACTGTCTAAAGGAGCCGGCATGACCCTGCCCTCGGTAGAGCTGAGTTTTTTCCTCAGCATTTTCCTCAGCAGCCGTGCAGCGCCTTTGCTGCGGCGGTGGATGCCCCGCGTTCCCGCCTGAGGCAAGGTCAGGAGCGGCCAGCCCTCACCGCTGGCTCTGAGGGGACGGAGCGGGGGGGACGCCGAGGAGGGTCTGGGAAGCAAAATGTGTAGAAGTGCTGGAGGTAGGCGTTGAAAGAATTGAGGAATTGCCTTGAGAAAATGCGGGGATTTTGTGAGAAGTGTTTAAACAAAAAAAGAGGGCACTTGGAAGTGTAGGCCTGAATATAGGAGAATGTGACAAAGTGGTGTGGAGAAACGTGAGGGAGGTCTGGCTCAGCAGCAAGTGAGGTGGGTGAGCTGAAATCCTGCCACTGCAGAAGAATGAGAATGGGCTTATTTGGCTGGAACTTAGACTTGACAGTGATAATTTATCTCTGGTGATGGAGTACTTCATTGCTCACCTCAGAAAGTACACTAAAACTGTATTTGAAAATAATAATTTTCGAATTCATCTCAAGTATTTATGGTTAAGAAATGTTAATGAGACAAAATGCCTAGGACTGCAGCATGCCCAGGATATAGGAAGCTCCTGGTAAACAAGAAATAGAGATAACTGTATAGTGTAGACTAAGGGAAGAGTGTGAGTGTCCCTAAAACATGTATTGGAATGGGGACAGGTAAGAGACTGAATAAATCTTATATGAAATTAAGATTGCTGTGAGTGCAGTGGCCTGTTATTGGTTTCAGATTAGAGCTTATGGTTTGGAGCAAAAAGTTAAAAGCTTTGGATGATTTAGAGGGAGACCTAAATTTTATTATGGAACCAGTGGTAAAACTAAGAGAGAGATAGCTAAAACTTCTGGTGATGGTGGGAAAAAGTAAATGTTGTAATTCTTTCTTTCTTTAAACTTTGGAGTTTTGTCATGGTGCCCAGAAAATGTCTGGTACCCTGGATGTGTTCGCTGTCTTTAAATCATAGTAAATGTAATGCAGACAAAAATGTCCTCTGCAATTCGGCATTGGAGCCTAAAGAAACTCCTGACAATCAAAAGTTCTTGGCTTCCAATGTGTTTAGACTACTGCCAGCTGAGCAGATGTGTACATTGAAGAAGATTCCTCGAGTTACTCCACAGTACATTTAGTAAATGAGTAAACATTTGCTTGTTTGTATTGTACTGTTACAGCTTTAAACTTGCACTAAACTAGCACTCCGTGTGTGCTTTACAGATGTACTGCCACACGTTCATTGGATGAGGAGCAATAGATGATGGGTTAGTCTGAGTTTCATAGGGTCATATGTATTTCAGTGTATTCATACTTAGGATGTTCTTTTTGCTTTAATAGATATGCAGGAAGCTCATTTAAAGAATTTTTTTTTTCATCAGAGTCCTTATTGGCAGCCATGTGTTTCTATGAGAGCTATAGCAGATCACAAGTTGGTCCCAGCTCAAGGCAAACTCGTATGGAACACATCTATTGAGAAAAGCACTATAGAAAACTTTCAGCCAAACTGGGAAAAGTTAGATTTCCTTGTGCTTATATTAATTTCTTAAAAGAGCTGGTAGTTGTATTTGTACATGGGCAGTCTACAGTCTGCAAGTTTTGCAAACAGTGTTGTGGTTTATTACCAGAGTGGCCCCGTATGATGGGGTTGGCAGTGGTGTGCAGGTGAACATGAAATTCTGGAGGTTGTGGCTGTGCTGAGCCACTTGAACCCTAATCTGTGACCTATTTTCAACCCATCAAATACAGAAAATACAAATGCATTAAAGCTGATTGCTTAAAAAAACCCCAAACTTTTAGAAGTTACCAATTCCTTTTATAAGCCTCAAAAACCTTTGCACTGTTACTGAGGTAAGAATGGCTATTTCATTTGATTCTAAACATGTATTATAACTTTGAATATTTCTTTCAAATGGAATTTTAATCTTAGAATGTTTAAAGATGACTGAACATGTTTAGTTCATGTATATACTAAGGGGTGGGGGGTTATTTGTGGTTCTTTTTTTTAAATTAGGTGTTAGGTGGCTTAACTGTAGGATGCTTCTTACTTCAAAAATAAGTCTCCTCCAAGCATATGCATGTGTCTGCCATTTAAAATTTTTGCATTAGGGGAAGTTGCTTGCCTCATTTGCAATAAATAACTGATACATGTTTGCTAACAATACCACAGTAATTTAAAATCGACCCTCCATTCTGTTTAGAAAAGGTCTATGCTTCAGCCTTTCCTTTCAATTCTCTCACATGCTCGATTTAATTTCAGTTATCCGATTTTTGATGTGCTGTTGAGAGGCTGCCAGTTACCATTAGAAACTTGCTAAAATGGTGTAGAACTGCTGAAAGTGGAAAGAATAGTTCAGTTGTTTGCTCCTGTGCTGAGTGTGTTGTCTTCAATGAATAATGCAGTGTTGCAAAGGGATGATTTGCCAGAGAATTTTCCCTCAGTATTACTGGACTCCCTCACCCGTAGACTAATAACCTTTTCTGCTGGGTTGTGCCATACTCCCCTGGGGTTTTACAGTAATTGTTACTAAAACAGATTAAAAGAGGGTAGTACTAAATGATGAGTCGGTGAAGAAGTTAATGAGAACTGGCAAATTTGGGGAGGTAAATGAGGTGTTGCTTGAAATGTTTAATATTCCGTTCTCATGGAGCACATCACTGTATTTTTAGTTTTTCAATCAGTTTTCTTAACTGAAGTAAATTCTTCTGTCTCATAGCGGGTGCAGCTCTAAGGTGTTCTAAAGTGTTTATAACATCTTAATAATAATTTCTAGTGGATATTTGCGATTATGCACAGAGGATTTTTTGAGACTAACACCTTTGGTTTTAATCAGGTCCAAGAACAGGAATTCAACATCTAATTGTTCAGTTAATTAATGTCTAACGTGAAATTTGGGATGAGGGCATGTCTAAAGTAGCATTTTCTGAGGAAAGTGCACTATTTTTCATGATAAAAAGTGTTTCAGTCTTCTGAGATGATTCCCAGTATAGTCTGGTAGTTTTCAAAGACCTGCTGAATGTACAAACTCATGTTTGAAGGGACCTTTTCTGGGTTTTTTTTTGTGTATATGATGCCTAATCTTAGGGTGTGTCTGTTATAAGCAAGAGCTAGAAGCTTTTGTGCATGTGTCCCAGGATCTTAAAAAGCACACAGACTTTCTTATTGTGGCTTGCCAAAACAGGCACTCAGGCCCTTGTATTTTAGTGATTTTCTGTCAGAAGATGTGTTTCAATCTAGTGTAAATGTTTTCTCAGCTCATATTAGGAATATGGAAAATTCTGTGTTTTGCTTCTACAGGAGTTCAGACAAGACAAGAGTTGGGATGAGTTCTGAATTCCAGTGTCTTAAATAAAGATATTTACCTGCCTTCCATCCCAAGCATATTTCAACAGTTTAAGGTAATGTACAACATATTTCAAGGTGGCTATCACATTCTCATCTTTTTCTATATACAAAATGCTTACTTACGTTAAATAAACCACTTTCTTATTTCTTGAATACATTTCTGAAAAGCAAGCCTTGCTTGCACACAGCTTGCACACACATAGACAGCATGTAGAAATGCAGTAAAAAAACCCTTTTGAAAAATGTGAATGTTTGCATTACATAGAGTTTTGCTTGTGTGTATTTTACCTTTCTATTTGGGAATAAATTATTGGGATAAAAATTCTGTTGTGAGTTGAACATGGAGTACAGTTTCAGTTGTAGTCACACAGTTTAAGGTAGATTTGTGAACTGTAATCAGTATTTATTGCTCCATTACTCATTTTGGCTAAAAGGTTTCACGCTGTTTCTCTCTGCAAAAACTGAAATTATCACTTTGTTTGAAATTTCAGTCTCTTTACCTCTCACAGGCTGTTGTATGACTCAGGCAACCTGTGTAATCTCAGTGTGTTCATGGGTAGAGCACTACATTTCCACGTGCAGAGTATTTATGTGAAGTGGAAGATAAAATGAATAATGTGGCCTGATGACTGTTTAACCTAGTGCAAGGATTGTGTTCAGCCATGCTGCCACCTATGCAAGGGGATTCCTGCAAGCAGGAAGGCTGGGGGCACTGACAAACAGCTCCTCTAACAGCCTGAGAACTGTGCATTGTCAAATGTGATAAAAGCTACAGGAAACTGCAAGAGTTTTGCTTGGAGGCTGAAGAGCTAACCCAAACCAAAAAAAATCCTACAATTGCTGAAAGATAATGAACAGAGATGATCAATAAACATGAGAGGTTAATTAGTTGGTGAACTCTTGCCTGTGTCTTCACATTTAATGTTTCTTAAACAGAATGGAAAAGTCTTGTGCAGGCAAGATTTCATGCAGAGATACCCTTTGACAAATGTGTCACTAGACACATTTGGTAATATTGTTTTCCTGTTTTGTTGAATAACATGCAACTCTGCCCATACTGCCTGGAAATGTTCAGCACTGGAGCACAGGATATAGATGTTTCACACTAGGGAATATTTTATGTGTCTTGTCTTTATGAGGGACAATTAATTCATAGCCTGTTTTCATAATTCATAATTGACATTATTGTTTAACAGGCAGTAATAGTGTAACAAGCTCTAAGGTTACTACTACTTGTTTGCACAGCTCTTCTATTAAATGCCAATAGTATGGAATTTATATCACAAACCTTTACAAGAACCTACTTGGTTTTATGTAGCAAACAATGCACAAACATTTAGTCAAATGGACACAGGAAAATGAACAAAATGGTTTGTATTGTCCAAATTCCTTTACTTGATTCTTTTTACATCCTTAAGAAGAACCATGGCACCTTATTTAATAATTTAATTTTTGTTTGTAATGGGGAGAAATATTTTCTTACCAAGCATTCCTAGTAGGTTTACTATCTGTATGTTTCTTTGAGACAGATGGAGGATGCTGTTTATACTTTTAAGTTTTTCAGCTTTCTGCTTAGTTTTTCAGTTTACAGATAATTACTGAGACTGTGAGCAGATTTTGCTGAGAAAGACATCACTAAAAAAAGACATGTTTGTCTGGGCAGTCCATGAAGAGAATATTCAATTTCTATTCCATCCTGGTTTTGGGAAGTCTTGGTTGTATTGCAAGGCACACTCTAAAACTAAGATACAAAATTGTGCTGTCTAGCTCTAGATGGGAGTATGTGATGAGTGCAGATGTGCATATATGATATGCACAGGAAGAACAAGCATTGGCATCTCAGTACTGTGGGAAACAGAATGGAGTCCGTGATCTTTCAGGCCTATAAATCTGACCAGAGTTCTATTTGCTAACAGCCCAACTGCAGAAACTTCTGAGAAGAAACAGCAGGAAGCTGACACTTGTCTAGTGTTCTGAGTAACATAAGTGCCAGCTAAATCATGCTCAGGAAACTTGGGGGTTTGTCCTTTTTTCTTAAAGTATTTGCATCTCACATAGGTTTAGAGATCAGTCTGGCAAAAAGGTCAGATGAATTTTAAGTTGCCTTTAAGAAGTGAGTTGCTTGTCAAGTTTAATGTAGGCTAGCCTAGAAAAACAGAAAGTAAAAATGTTTACTGTAGTGAGATGTAAATACAAGTACTTGTAGTAGATCAGAAAAATTTGCAAGACTTGTGACTTTTATATATTTCTGTTGCTGCTCATGCTTTGTGTATTCTGAACCTACCTGGCATCAGTGTTTACTCCATAGATTAGGAGAGCCCCACTAACAACTATCCACATTCAAACTAAAAAAAAAAAAACCACCACACTGAATTTTCAAAGCTTTTGGTGTAAGCAGGACAGAGTTATTATTGTAGATGACAAACTGAGAGTGCTGCCGTGTTCCAGAGTTTTTTCTGTGGAACAGGAATCAGTGAATGATCCTGAGAGAAAATCTGAACTGTGCCAGTGATCCCTCTGGTTGGGTACATCCATTTTAGAGTGCTCTGGCTTGGTTTTAGGTAATAGAAATTAGTACTGGAAACTGGAACGGGTTTCAGGTAACTGAAATTAGTACTGGAAACTGGAATGGAAAAAATGGGTAATATAAATAAGTTAAAGCATCCATGATCATAGATATACAGTATCTGCTTAATAATAATACCAAGGCAGGGACTTAACAGCCTTTATAAAGTTCAAAATATCCAAACAGAAGAATAAGTGGAGAATTGACATAATTGAGTTGAAAATCATGAATGTTTTACTTATATTTCATTAGAAGAAGGTAATGGCTTGGTGATTAAATAATATTATGCCACATTGAAAAGTACAGTCTCCCACTCCCCCTTCATTTCCTGAAGTTTGAGCCCTGTTTAAATCACTGTGGAACTGCTTGGCACGCAGTCACACTCAGACATGCCAGTTCATGTGCATCTGTGATCCAGCTCACTCTCACGTGGCTGCAACTGTCTCACACCTTTCATGCTCTGGAGGACTTTTTTTTCCTTTTAGCACTGAGCTGAGTGGGAGTTACAAATGCAAGGCTTGGAGTTTGAGCAGCTGCATGAGTTCCCTTGTACTACACCCAGTTCTTATGCCATACATGCCACTGAATATTATATTCTACAGAATCCTGAACTTGGAAGCTAAAAAGCCTCTAGAAATCATTTGTCTGAAACTAAAGCAATTCTCCATAGAGTGATTTACCATTCCACCCTGGGATGTTTATCCCAAGTTTAACACTGAAATTCATGGTTGGTGGGAATCTGCAAATATTTTGATCTTTGTTTTTATATGTATTACTTGAGATTTTCTAACAAATATGAATAATGAATTTTTCTTCTCTTTTAGTTTATTTGTATTTCCACTGCTCTGTTGAGGATTAGACAGCAGCATACAGCTTAGCAAGAACAGCTCACAAATGTATTTTCAAACTTAGTGTACAATAAGACACAATTTAAGGGAATTCTTACTTGCTTTCATAGTGCTTTTTATCCTATGACATAATCTTAGTCTCAAAAGACAGTAATCCTTAAATCTTTGGAACTGTATGTAAGTAGCTATGGCTGGGAGACTCAACACTGAGTCAACCTGCAGAGGTTTAAAGTGTTTTTTAAATGTGAATTTAATATTGTCCTCAGCTAAAGTTTTTAGTTGATGGTTCTTCAGGGAACCTGTGAAGCATTGTAAGGGGAAGCAGTACAGTATTTCCTGTCTTTGCTAGCTCTAGATAGAGTAATTGCTCTGGCAATTTTATTGGCACTCCTTTCAGTTTAATATAAAATCATATCACAATGAATTTCACATTTTCCAACAAAATCAAACCAGAAAAATTAATATTTCAATAGATCTCAGGGCTAGAAGAGCTCCAACAATAATCTGATGGTTATTGTAGAGCTGTTTTAATGCTACAAACTTACTGGAGGATGTTCTACTTAACTTATGTTTCATTAGTGTAGTTTGTGTTCTATTGTCTGTTTTTGTTCTGTTATTCTTCCCTTTAATAGCCACCTAAAAGGAACAGCCACTGAATTGCTAAAAATGAGGATGAATGACACATTGTAAGGAAAGAGGCTCTATGCCAAATTCCACACATTTACACTGCCAACATTTATCCACAATGTTGGCAAAGTGGAGAAACACTTCTGAGCTGCTCTGTTATTTATGAGACAGATAATTTTTTTCCCTGGTAGGATGGCGCTGGATAATCTGATTTTTGTCACTGTCAGTTTAGCCACCAGTTTTTAGGGTGACATTGGGCAGCACACTTTAACCCTTCTGTGTCTCTGGTTTCTCCACCTGTAAATGGAAGTGATAGTTACCTATCTGATGTTACTCTGAGATTTAATTCAGTTAAGCTCCATAAGTATATTTTATTATCATGTGGGACATTCACATGATAATCATTGCTAAATGAATTTAGTATTTATTTACTCAGGATTATGTAATTTTTTTTCCATGGTAGCAGTACATGGTGAATTAATTTATTTTATATCTGTTCTAAAGTGTTTGACAAAATCAGGTATGACAGTTTTCTTCAATTTCATTTAACCAATATGACCATACACACTTAAAGATATTCTGCCTCATTTGTTCTTTCTGAAATCCTTCCAGGATCTGTCTGCAGAAAATATGTGAAATATCATGTTTTTATGTCTTGGTTCTTTCCCCTTCCGTCTGCCTCCACAGTGTTTTAACTAAACTGTTAAACTGTGTTATTTAATTAAACCGTGTTATTCCGTACTCCAGCTCGATGCATAGGGACAGTGTTGTTTTATGGAGTCTGAGTTTATGCAGTGATCGTGCTCCCTCCCCCCCTGCCTTCTTGTCCTGAAAAGCCCCGCAATGCAGCTTTTCCTGGTATTGTAAACTCCCAGCTCAGAGCGTGGGGTTAGAAATGTGTGTTCATTGGGTGAGCACGTTCGTTTGAACAATGTGTACTAGACTTGGTGAATTTGGAATTTAATTACTGTGTAAGAGATTTCTTAGAGAAGTTCGTTCTGAGCAGTTGCCTCAGGCAAAAAAAGACAAATTCTTGCTTTTTGAGATGCCTTCACAACAGTAGGCACTGAAAGCATGCCCGAGGTCCCACAGATAAATATTCACTGTAAACCTAACCTGGGCAGTTACGCTACTACACAGAAGCTGTGTTTTTGTGCAACTTGAATGCTACACAGGAATTATGCAGTACTGGGATGAGGCAGGGGAAATGAAGTAAAAGAACAATTAGAATAACTGTTCTTTGAAATCATAGTCCAGGTTTTCTTGGATAATATTTGTGTATTTGTGTAAAAACGGAGGTTTGTGGGACAACATAGCCTTTTCATTTTGATATTTGTAGGAAAAGGCACAAAGCTTTTTAAATTCCTTGAATAAATACACAAAAATACTTTCCAGTGACATTCAGTATCTGCTACAGCTCTCTTCACATATTTCGTGGTGTAGTTTAAGCATCATGTAAGCACAAAGAGAAGGGTTTATCCTGCTGCCTGTGGTCACTGGTGTGAGGCAAACTAATTCCAGTTCATATCCAGTGCATTCCCCCTCCCTAACAGACAGAACAGAACTCTAAGGTTCAGGCCACGTATCTGTAATGCTCTGATTGCATTACAAATGAGAGTAAGTTGAATTTGGACTTTTGTTTGTTTGTTTCAATAATCTAAATATTATTTTTGCTTTTGAGTTTGTGTGGAAGATAGAGCATAAGCAAGAGGAAACAATGCTTCAATTTATTTTTTATTTAAACTTCCACATATGCTCTCTTTGTGTCCTTATAGTTTTATTTCTTGAACAAAAATTTTAACAATAATTTCCCATTCAAGATTTTTTTTTAAGTTTCAACAAAGTCTTTCTTTTGTTTTATACCAGTACGATCTTTTCTCTTGTGCAGTGTTTGGACCTATTACACATCTAAGCAAAAAGTAAATGTTGCTTTTTTTAAAGGTCGTGTACATTCTGCCAGCTAGCACATTGTGGTTAGCCAGATATCTCCAGGAGAGGACTTATGAAAGTAGCTTGAAAGTGTCTGGGATTTAAAAACCACACAGAGTAGAAATTCATAAAATACATTATTTATGCAGGGAGAGTTCTTTGGGTGTAGAGAAAAAGTCTCTGGGGCTCACAAAGAAAGGTAGCAAACTATATAAAATATTTTTATTTGCTTAGGATATAACTCTTCATGTAATATATGCAGTGTCTGCAAAGTGCAGTATCCAACTGTAATAGAAGCACCTCAAGCTTGAACTTGAACTTAATTTGATCCAAAATAATTTAGCCAAGTTGAACCATACATAAGTCACTTACACATTTTTTTTAATATACGATGTAAAGTTTAAAAATATTTTGCTGTGATATCAGTGTTGGATGTGTTCAGTAACAGAGAGTGCAAATTTTTTTTGTGCAAATTAACTTTAGAATTTATAGCTTCGTGATCTTTTTTTCTGAGTTGCATTCTTAGATTGCTGCAACAGAAAATCACCTTTATAAACAGAAAGAATATAATTAACACTTCTGATTAAAAGCTCATGGAGTCCTAGTGCACTCAATGCTCTCAGTTTAAAAGGTGAAAAATTGTTCATTTTCACATTTTTTTCCTTGACCTGAAGTAGTAGTGTGCAGACATGAATGTAGCTTTAGTACCACAGGAACTTCTAAAGAAATCTTTCTTGTCCTAGTGCTGGGGCTGTTGGACCCTCCTGTGACAAGGAGACACAAGGCGTGGTTGGAAAATGGATCTGCATGAGGAGTGACTTGACCACCTTATGAATCCTTGGAGGTAAAGAAAGGGGAATAGAAAAAAAGAAGTGTGGTCAAGACTAATAGAACTGCAGTACTGAAACACCACGTAACAGGCTTACTTCAGTTTGAGATTCTTTCTCCTTAAGTATACAAGGAATAGATTTGTTATTATAAAGTAAAGCTACAAATACCTTTCTTTTTTCTTTTTAATAAGTAATCTTTAATTAGTTTCTTTAGTGTAGATCACATAAGTGAGATCAGTACTTTTTCCAAGATGAGAGAATACAATGATGCTACAAACTGTATTGTAGGAATTATCTTCTCTAAAAGGAATAGCTCTTAGATGAGCAATTATTATTACACTAAAAGCAATCAGACTAACCTTCAAACCATGCTAACATTGAATTATTTGGATTTTATGAGTGATTGATTGTATATAACAGAGTTGGACTTTGTGATTGATAATTCTCTACTGTTATATGACATGGTGATACATTATGATAAAGGTACACATTAAAATTTGACTGTGGTTAAAACATTTGAATGATTTGAGATATCAAGCTTTCCCTTTGGTGGAAGGAAACATATTTAAACCACCTATTCAAAATAATTTGGAAGGGGATAGCAGATTTTCCTTTACAGTCTGGTGTTCAGGAATTCAAGAAGCATTTGGACAATGCTCTCAGGCACATGGTGGGATTGTAGGGGTATCCTGTGCCAGGCCAGGACTTGGACTCAATGAACCTTGTGGGTTTCTTCCAACTCAGAATATTCTATGATTCCATGAAAATACATAATAAGTGGGTATTAATAAAATAACATCTTTATTTGCAGAAGAGCCAAGTGATGTAACAAAGTACTTTTTATTTCAGGATGACCTAATTAGGACATTATGGCCAGGGTTTCCAAAGATTCATTGGTTTGACCTTCCTGAAAACTTTTGCTTCTTTCCCAGAAGCAAACTGTAATTTCTTTGACCTCAATTTAAAAATTCTGGAGTGCAGAATTCAAAGTCTTTAGGGACTTTGTATGGAGTAAGTACAAACTATGTATTATTAAATGCATTTTAATTAAAAGACCAATTTTATAAACAAGATGCTCAAACCAAAAATATTCAGGGCTAAGACCTTTACTTTTGCACAGGCCTATGCAAACGAATGGATGTTTGAAATGACTGAGTCAATAAATAGCAGTATTTAATGAGGTTTTGGTAACCAAATCAACTTCAGACAAGTGAGAGTTTCAAGCCTTGTGCAAACAGGTGCAATTGAAGTGGCTTGAATGGATTTGATTATTGACGTTTCTTGGGAGGCTGAAAGAGACTGAGATAAAGCATTTTGAAAGGCTGCACGTGAGGGGCAGTTGCCAGTGTGTTTCCCCACAGAATGTTAAGATGTAAGTTTTACCTCCTTGGGAAATTTTCTATTTGAAATGTTATAAATTTTCCCTTGTTGCATTTGCCAGTATTGTCACATTTGCAGCATGAAATCTCCTAATTTAGTGTGCGTTAGCTTCAGCTATTTTGCACATATACAATTAGAAATTATTAAATAGAATTCAGTTAAACAATCTTCCCCTGAAAAGCTCAAGTGGAATTTTATTTCAATAAGCAAAACCATTAGGAAGCCATCTGTTTAAAAAAGATCTAGGACTTGGAATCTAATATTTGTGTCTGCATTACCTGGTATTGCACTGTTGACTCTTGTATTCATAATTATGTGAAACCCACACACATTATATAAAAAATATGGGGATTTATATAGTAACTCCAATAAATGTTTGTTATTATTTTTTTGCTGCCATAAATTGTCAGAACATCAACCAATTGGTCTCCTAACTTGCATTTCCCTAAAGAACTGTAATGTTCAGAGTCTCCATCACTTTTCTAACCCATAATTACTTTTCATAAGTTAAGAGGAGAAATAATGTCATACACATGGCAAACTGTTAAAAATCTCATGTTTTGTTACCTTTTACTTAGAAGTTTCACATTTGGTACTTTACTTTGGATGGTATATAAAGCCAATAAGCAGGTGGAAATTGGGTCATAGGAATTTTTCTGGTGCCAAAAAACAACTTAATGGAAATTGTTAAACATAGCTGTATTTTGTAAAGGAGCTTTACTGTTCTCATCTGAATTTGGCATAATATTCTGTATTATGTATGTTTGAAACAATTGTAAATTAATGCTGAATCCACTTGGCTCTCATCAGTCCCTGTCAACAGCAAACACATTTCATACAGATATATGTTCACTGGAAATAGGAAGTCTTTTATTTGAAATGTTACAGCTTTACTTTTACATTTCTATGTCATTTAAAATTCAATATTCTTAATTTAGACAAGAGCTGAAGCTGTAAAATTTGTCTCCTAAAAGATGTTTATTAGCTTAATGCTTACTTTAAAAATTATTAAATAAAACCAAGTTTTTGAGTAGGATTGACAGTTGAATGGGTGATATTTAATGCTGTAGAAAAATCTTAAATTTCCTGCTATTTTCATACCTGACTGATTGTCCTTAAAGACAGATTGTTTGAAAGTCAGTACACAGCAACTGCTGTGGTACTGTTGCTGTTTGCTTTTGAGCTACAAAAGTGGTAATTCAGTGAACGACCTCAGATGTTGATTTTGACATCCTGAAGTGAAGGGCTGTTTTCTACATGAGTATGGAGTTCCAAAAGATATCTGAACTTCATATTTCACTCAGCCTTGCTTTTCCATGTTCTTCTCCCTTGAGATTCAAGCCTGCAATTCAAATGTTTTCTCTAGTAGATACTCATAAAGAGAAAATAAATTAGAATGCATTCTGTACTATTGAGAGTACTAGTTACAGATCTCAACAATTTGAATTATATAATTATTTATTTGTAATTAAAGGGAGATGTGTTTTACATAATCCTTTTTTCTTGCAAAAAAGATTTCTTTCATATAAAGATTTTATAGAGCATATCCTATCTTACACTGAAATAAGTGTGTTCTTTTATATAGTGGAAGTAATAACTTGGGTTTTTATCTGCAAGAAAAAAATATTGAAATGCCATAGAGGAAATATCTCTGGAGAAGTATTGTACTAAGTAAGGTTTTTCATGATTTGCCATGCAGTTGGAAGATTGGCTTGCTTTTGAAAGTTTGGACAGATGAGCAATTTTTTTTCGAGTACATGCAGGTCTTTTATTAAACTTGAAATGCCTTTCAAAAGAAAAAACAACATTTCATAATCTCGGTATCAGAATTTGTGGTAATGCAAATTTATAATGTATGTTAATGCTTCCTTCATTAGCTTTGATGTCTAATTTTGCAAAACATTACATTTTCTATGAGCTAAGTGACAAATTTTGCCATACTTTAATTTTTTCTGAGTAATAAACCCAAAACAAGTTAGAGTGCTCTGGAGTGACTTACACCAAACTCTCAGATTTACTGATGTAAAATATTTCAGGGTTAGTTTGTCACAGTTTAGTTTGTCGGAGTTAGGAGTGAGTTAAATCTGTATCTGGAACTTTAACATGTGAGTCACAGTGAGACCTTCAATAACAAATGTTTTGACTGGGTGTCCCAGGTGGAAAAAAACCCTGGCCACTTAGATCTCACTGAAGAACTGTTCTTTAGTTCTCTCTTGACCTCACTTCTTTATTAATGTTTTACTGTTTCCTGCATGAAGAGAAAAAACCCAACCAACATTCACACGGGTTCTTTTATGGTCATGATTCACCACTATGGCAATGGAGCAAACCTTGGAAGAACATTGTGTGGGGCTTTGCCAGTGCTTTGAAGTGCAGGCAGAGCTGTTTGGACATGGTTTGACTTGAATGTTGTGCTAATGTGTGATTTCCAAAGTTCTTGCTTGTGGTTCTCCACCCAGAAAAAAAAGAAGACAATCACAATGCACCATCATACTTTTTTCCTACGAACAAATAAGAAATACATAATAATGAAAAGGCATTCAAAACATTAATAATGCAAATTGCTATCTTACAAATAAATTATTCTTATGAGTAAAGAAGCCCAGGACAGAATTAATTACCTATAAGGTCAAGAAAACAACTCTGAATGTTGTCCTGATCTGACTTTTGGTCATATCTACAAATGGTTTGAAATTCCAGTTTAGTAGCTTGGATGAAATTTTACAATATTGGGAAGAATATAGATTTCATTGGTAACAAGCACTTGTCTCAGGTAGGAAATCTTCCTCTGGCATTTGGCTAAAACCATAGGAAGAATAAACAAGTAACAGCTCAATTTTTGTAGAAGATATTTATTGAGGAGCATCTCTGTAATGAAGAGCCATTTGTAGGTATGACTGCATGGAAGGTTTTCTAAAATAATGTTAATTATGTTAACTTTTATTGAAAGGGAAAATTTGACAACTGACCTGCAAATTTCAACTGATGCAATAGTGAGAAGAAACAGGTTTGTCACAGGCTTCATAATGTCCAATCAGCTGGAAATGGACAGGTTTGCTTAGTTTCCATTCTTTCTCTTGAAGCCCATATACCTTTAAGCTTTGTTTGATCTAAGTGGAAAGCAGATTTCTCTCTGGTTCAGTTTCCACTCAGATTATTTGTCTTCTGTTCCTTGGTGAATGTGAGACTTTGCTGGCTGCTTGCACATGTGCTCCTGCCCCAAGGATGAGCACTGACAGCTGTGTTGCTACATTCTCTGAAAGATTAAGCACAGCTTTTCCTTTTGCCCCCCTTTTATGCACTCAGGGATTATAATTCACCTCTTAGAAAGATGGGATATGTGAAGGAGACAAGCACAGGTGTAAAAATTTCATAAAATCAATGATTCTTTGTATTAGCTGGCATCTATCATGCAGCTGAGAAAACACTGGATATAGTGTGTATACTTCCCTTCCTCGGTTCTAATGTTGTTTTGGGCACTCTGTGCCATCCACTTCTCTACATAACTTTGCTAAATTATGTTGCATACATGTCTGTGTCACAGTTCTGAAGCCAGTTTCCTTCTCATTTGGCTGGCCCTCACTTAGCAAAGCACACCTCACTGTTCCTTCTCCATGCACAATTTTTCTCTCTTTCTCTGATTCACAGCATTTCTAAAATGCTTTAGCTTTTAAGGTGTGGTTGTTGCTGTTGATCTTCCTTTCAATTTTGGGGAAAATCTATAGCTTAAGACCCTGGCTTGCAGGAAGAGTTTGGGTGAATTTGTTGCTGTCTGGCTCAGACACCCCATTGTCCTTTTATGTTCCCTCTTAACTGGGAGCTGCTGGGTGGGATGTTTTCCACAGCCCCATGTCTGAGACATGGATGACTCAGCCCTGACAGAATATAGCTGATTTCACATCCTCTGAGGTATTTAATGATACAGCAGTTTCATAACCACAACCACAATTCCTACTTTGCACACAGATAGATTTCCCATGTCGGCACAGATGCTTTTTCAAAGGTAGTTCCTTAACATTCTGAGTATTTTACCTACAAGCTTTACTGGTGGCATTCTCTATTTCATGCAATACTTATTCACCTCACTGCTTCTTATGAGCAGAGTGTGTAAGAGGTGTTACAGTGGAATAAAATATAAAAAGTGAGAATTATCACATCCCATAACTTCTAAGTAGAAAGGTGATTTACAAAGCCAGCAGCTGCTTTATATAAATCTTAAGATATAGCCAAGACTTCTCTGAGCAAAAGAATCTCAGACTGATTATGAATCAGAAACATGAGAAAAACTAATAGACACATAGAAGGCTAGAAGCTTGGAAGCTTAATTTTGACTACAGAAGTTGTGGCTTTAAAAGCCACATCTTTTGTTTCCCTGCTGTTGTTTCAAATAAAAATCCATTATTTTTAACTTGCACACAGTAAATGTCCAGACAGGAATGGTCATCTTGATCCTGGCTTTGTATTCCTACCTTGCTGTTATACCAGTTCAGGGAAGAGAACTGGCAGAAGATAATTCCCTTTCTTGTGAGGTAACATCTTGCTTGCTTCACTCCTTAAGCTGACTTAAAAACATGAGCAAGGTCCTTCTGACCAGCATCATGTCAGGAGATGCTGCTTTGGGGAAGGGAATAAGAATGTATGACCAGAGATAAGGGAAGCCTCTGATGTTAGTGCCTAAGAAATTGCCCTGCATCAGCTCTATCATCCCCACTTTCTCTGTCATGTTGAACATTTTCAAATTAAATTGCTTTACTTAGATTTTCCCAAACTATTTGACATATGAACTTGTGTTAAAAACTCTTTGGAAATTGAAAGAGCACTGAGAAGGAAGAACTATTTAGAGGCAATTTTAAGTATTCTAATTTTATATCAGTGTACGTGATATATCTGTTTGTATCTTGAAACATTAAATATATTTCTTGCCTATGAAGAATATAATTGAAAGAAATTTTAAGCTTCAGATTCTGCAGAATTAATGTTTTGGCACTATGTCCAAATGTCAACAAATTCTAAATGAGTACTCCTAGAAGTTATGCAGCTGTACCCAAGATCCACATGTGATAGTCTGGGATGTAGTTTGGGTAACTATGAATACCATAGCAATCCTTAAAACAAACAAACACACAAAATCCAAAGAAACAACTTAGAAAATCAACATGGTAAACTTATTCAATTTTTTTAAAGTAAGCTAGTGATGTGTGTTCTGTACTGTCCTTATTGAAAAGCAAAGGTCTGGCAACTTTATTCTTTGAAATACTGGAATGACCCAAAGGCTTGGAATTGAGATTTGATGTTGGCAGGAAAGTGGCCTGCCTGTTGAGCATGTGCTTTTTGTTATTTCTGTGAAAAATCTACATATTTAACCAAGTCTTAACCCTTTTGGGCATAATTCCTAGTATGACCTCTGCTTGCTAGATTTAAGCAGCGAAATCTCTGATAATTTTATTCCAGATTATTTCCTAACCTCTATCCACATGAAGCATGTGCATATGAGCTCCACTGAGCTCTTGGATACACTCTGTCCCCTCATGGGTCTCAGAGTGACTGGACTGCAGATATTCTGGCATAATGAATTGAGAAATCTTTAACTGCTATAGAAGGTAATTCAGCTGAACCCAGCTGGCTCAGGAAGGCACTTCCTTTTAGTGGGGCTTGAGGATGGTAAAAAGTTAGTAAAAGGAGTGATATCTTAAGACTAATCACAACTTCTCTGAAGTGTTTGACACAGCTGGAGAAGCCAGGTAGGGGAATTTCTTGGTTCCAGAGTTCAGTCCATCTGTCAGCTCTGCAGCTCAGCTGCATTCCAGGGCTGCAGAACCAGAGGAATGTTGGCTTTGTGGTCATTGCAGGTCATGGGTCTGTGTGTTAAAATTTAACAAAGAGCAGCTTCATTTTACTTGCTCAGAACTGAGCTATAGATTTCCCCAAATTTTTTTATCCTGAGGAATTAGTATAAAAGGTTATGAACCTAAATTTTGGATATGGCTAGCATGAAAAAAGTACTGTGTGAAAGGCTGGCCTTATTTGATATTACCAGCAATTAATGGTTACAACACGTTTGCAATTACTAGAGTTTTCGCCTGCTGCTAAGAGAGTTAAGAGACATGACAGTTAAATCTGATTATAATGGTTTAAAGAATGTATTCTGTCCAAGGAATTCTGCAAAACTACTGAATTGCAAAAGTTCTGAACTCTCTTTGTAGTTAGAGATTTTCTTTACAGAATCAACTTTATGTGTGAACCACCTTATATGAGTTAGTGGTAGCTGTGTAATTGAATTATTTTCAAGGATTTAGTATTAATTCTGCTCTCTGTAATTCCTGTCACTACCTGCAGCAGTTATTAAATAAGTATGAAGAGTAATGATTTTAATTTTACAGAAATTGCAAGTAATTTAGGATTTCTGTAAGACTCTAGATGCTTGAAAAAACATTTTTAAAAAGAAATAATTAATTGGGAACATCAGTTTAATATTGACCTTTCTCAAGCCTTTATCATCTTTAATTAAGATTTTTAGTGACTAATTTTTTATGATTAGTCTGTTTAAATGTTGGGTTCCTGACTGCACTATGACTAAGCTGTCTAGATGCTTACATCTTAAACTGAGAGCAGAAACAATTCATTCATACAAAACTGTGCAGTGAAATAAACTTGTGCAACAAAATTCCAATCATCTCATAAGCACACGTAAGTGCACATGTAAAACTACATGTGGATCTTGCAGAGAGAATCAAGAAGTCACCTCTCACTTTGTGCTGTCTCCAGTGTCTGTCAAAATTTAATGCCAATGATTGTTAGGAATACTGAGTACAAAATCCTTGTTTAACTTACAGTTTGCACACAAGTGAATGTGTATGTCAAGTGCCACACAACAGAGAATAAAGCCCCCAAAATCACTTCCTTTTAACTCCAAGTACTTGTTATTTTATGCTTTCATTTTTATTGACATAAACATAATATTTAGAATCAAATAATCTGCATGTAAACAATCCTTTTATGTTGATTATCTTTTTCTCCAGAGTCAATTGAATCTTTGCAAAGCTTGCACAGGGATTCTAGAATGCTCCTCAGTATTAGGCTTGTCTGCCAAAAATGCTCTCTAGTTGTGCTAAAAATCTTCTCAGTTCCTGTCAGTCTTGGAAAAATTCTATTTTTCTAGTAACTCAAAATATTTTGGATAACTCACTTCTCACTTTCTGATAAGTCAGTGCCATAATTAAATTCCAGTGAGTTTGCAGCATCCTTTGCATCTTGTCTATTAGATCCACCCTTTTTTAAAGCATCTCTTCAGTAACAGTGCGTTTCCTGAAAACATCAATATGAATTATAATTTTAAAATGTGAAATTATAATTACATAATTTACTTTAAAAGAAGTTAACAATTTGTCTGATGTCAGTTTATCACTCTGGGCAGTCTATTAGAAAATTATAACTAAAGATACAGAAAATGAAGGGGTTTTTTTGCTTTTGCTTTTCTTTTTAAACATTCTAGTTAGTGAGTAATTATTCCATGGTCCCCCAACTCCACAATATAAGTATTCAAACAGCTTGATATATATTCCAATAAGAAACTTAGCAGGTTTTTTGTATGTTTATGTTTTGGATGTTTTCTTTTTTGCATGAATAGCAATGAAAATGCATTAATTAAAAAACAAAAAAACCAAGCAGAAACAAACAAAAAAAAACCACCCAAAAAGACCCCGCCAAAACAATTGCAGTTATTTCATAGAGCAACTTCTGACTCATGGAGACCACAGTCTGAGCTTTGACTGGAAAGGTTAGATTTTAACCAGCTGAATTTCACTGAAAACTTCGAGAATGAGAGAAATGGCAGTTACAACATAATTTATCTTGATCAGCAGAGAGAGAGAGATTCACCACAGTCCCATAGTGCAAATATTTGTGTGACTAAGTTTTCTGGCTCTTTTTTTGCCTACTCTGAGTCCTTGACAACTTTTCTGTGTGGCTTTCTAATATGGATTTCTTCTGTGCTTTTCCTAGACGGATATTGAAGAATATGAGAGAAGCACAAAGATTTTATTTCTCATGTTTTATTACCATTTCCTCATTACCTTTACCTGCTGTATTATAACTGCACACACTGTGAGGTAATACAAATAAAGGCACAGCACATAACAGAGGTGTATAAAGAGTTTCAGCAGCAGAGGTTCTAACTGAGGGGCATTATCTTGTGCATGTGATTTGGAACTACAAAAAAGAACTAAAACTCTTGTTTAAAACTTCTGAAATTACTCAGGATTTTGTGGAGTGTTTAATTCAGATGTTTTTATTTCAAATTGTTCAAATCTAAAAGCTAGTTAAAGGACTTTGCAAAGGTATGTCATTTTGTCAGTGATCAATTCTATAGAAGAATATATGTTCAATGTCAAAATAGATTATAACTCATAATGGTTATATTTTAGTTTCATAAACCTTTCAGAAAGTGAGAAACAACAAAAAATGGGTGAATACACGTGGTTTTGAATTCATTTTTAAGATATGAAAATCAGTTTTGAACAGCTATGGTATGTCAGGACTTGAGTCGATAAAGGGGAAATAAGCCAACAGCAACTGAGTATTTCTGGGGATTTTAAATATTATATAAATAATATGTTCCATCTTTGAAGCAATGTCACAGGGTACATCAGAGATATTCAGGACAGATTGGTGCAGTCACTGGTGTTCTTCCCAGGGGAGTCCTTTCCCACCCTGCTGTAGTCCATGGCCATGCGAGTGTCCCTGTGAGTGTCATCTCCTCTGGAGGGACACCCACCCAGGAAAGTGCAGTGGGGAGGACACCTCTGTCCCTTAGGTCAGAACTGCTGCTGGCACTCATTCTAAGGCACCTGGTTGGGTTTTTCTGACTGTATCCACCCTAAAGTACCAGAATGTCTACACAGTAGCCTCTTAAATCCAGTGCATTCTTAAGAGACGATCCTGTTATAAATTCTCACTACTAGAGAAAGAATGCTGTGCTAGGAGCACAGTGCTTTTCCTCAAGCTTCTCAGGAAATACTCTGTACTTATTTTAGCACTGACAGGCCAACAATCAGATTGTACAAATTTGTTTTACAAGAAGCTAGGCAGGAAAGGTAGTCGGTGTCACAAATTATCTTCTTATCAGATTCAGGTTTGCTATCCCACTTAACTGTTCCAAATTCTACATTGACAAATTCCATTTTAGCAATCTGGAATTTGTCCCCTTTACTTCTGAAGCCAGATGAGAGGGAACTGTCTGTATATTTCCAGTTACCACAGAAATCTTTTACAGAAATCTTTATAATTCTTTAATCATTTCCTTTCTATTAAATACCATATTTTAGAAAATTTTATTAATTTTTTGAGGGAGTGGGAGGGAATCTTTTAAAAATTCCTACTAATATAGTTGTATCAAGTGTAATATACTTTCTTCATCATCATCATCATCATTAAATATTAGAATGCAGTAGAGAGTCATTGACAATAACAGATTAAAAAACTGTAAGATGAAAATTATATGAGTCCTACTAATTTCTTACAGTCACCTTGATGTTATCAGAGATTCTCAATACAGAAATTGTAGCAGGAGTTGATATTTGCAGGGCACATGTAGTACTTACTATCTTATATATTCCTTACAATACAATTCTCAGATATTATGATGAACCAAAAGGGGAAAAGAAGAAAAGAAAAATGTGCTCTTGTTTGGGATATTTTGTTATAGGTTTTGAGGTTTTTTTAATGAAAAGGTGGGATTTTCTTTTAAAAAAGATGAAAAGTACAATAAAAACTAAAAAATAGCAGACTTGTTGAGGCAAACACATTGAAGTCATTCAGAAAAATAACTGCATGACATCATGGGAGAAAGATAGAACCAAAAAAGGATAAGTGTTGCAGGCCAAAGAACTTCTATTCATTCCCAAAGAATTTGTCCTACTCACACAAGAATTGGGAGAAAGAAAAAAATAAAATCTTCATCCTTGGAAGCTCACAAAACACAAACATGTTGTCCCAGAAAGAAAAAGTAAAAAAAGTTGAAAAAAAAAAAAAAAAAGGCAAAAAACCCCCCACAAACAAAGAAAAAAAACCCAACCCCAAAACACAAAGCATTACTCTAATCAGGAATGTTTACTGAGAAATACTGACTTGCTGCTTAAAAAAACAGTTCAAGTTACTCCCAGTAATCCAAAGAACTCCTGGAGCAATTGTGAATCACTATATGCTTTTATTATCTTATATTTTCAGCAAACTAGTATTTGCATATTAAAGGATGGGTTTTGACGTATTTTTCTATCTTGACCGCTCAGAGCTGCAGGAAGAGTTTTACACCTTTATGAATTTGGCAAGGTGATTCCCAGGCACTTGTTTGGCACTAGGAAATGTCAGAAACATGAGCTGCTCCACAAGTTGATCTGTGGCCTGCAGCTTATCCTGTTCTTAGGCAAATAATTATGTTTAAACCAACCCACATAGTTCAGGAGTAAATGAAACATTTGGGTTCAGAAGGCTTCCAGGACTGAAGTACTACATAATCTCAGGTTTTATGCCCCTTGATGTTTCCAGTCTACTTTGAATTAAATGCTGTTTTAGATACCATGAGGTAACTCTTGCTCTTCTGCCACAGGCTCGTTTATCTGCCTTGTTTCTTTACCTGTCCTATTATTATTTTGTGGTTTTCCATACTTCAAGGGCATCTGTCTCTGAACAGGTACCTGCTCCCTGCCTCTTTGTTGCCTCTACATTGTCTAATGGTGGCCAGTTGCCATTACTTCTCCTTCCCTCCTGTTTGCAGTTTTCACATCATGTAGTTCAATCCATTATCTTAATAGAAATCTTATTTGTCCTTGAATATGTGCAATATGCTTAAAAATGAGTATATTATCAAATTAACATATAAAAGTCCTTGAAACTGATGTTTCTGAGGACATTGTTAAGCTCATGCACTGTGTTAGTCACAGCATTCTCCTTTTATTAAACAGAGTGAAGGAGCTGCTCTTGTTGAGAGTAGAATAAAACAGAAAAAAAAGTGTCAGAAGTGTACAAAAGCAGGAAGGCATATCAAGGGGGAGGTGGCTATGTGGTCTGAAAGCTGAAAATGGACTTGTTTAAATGGGTACAGCTAGACAAGGTTAGGATAGTTGGGTACCTAGTAATTACAATTATTTAGTTATTTATAAGTAATCACAATTATTTTCTTGAATCCTACTGAGGCTACCTTCAGAAGGTAGTGCATCTTAAAATAGTCATATTGTCATACAGGTGTGTAATTTCCAGAAATAATACCTAAGGCTTCTTAAAAGCAGATATGCTGGCTTCCTGGCATATAGACTTAGATAAGCTTTATTGATAAAATAATGACACAGAGTATTTGACACACTCTTAGCTTTGTGACTTAAACACAAAAAATAGTATTCCTAAGTTGCCAAACTAGAAAGGAAGTGCCATTCTTAGAGGAACTTAGATCATGAAAATTGCTTTTTAAGACCATGTGGAGTTTGAAGGCAGCAGACCAAATCAGACTAAAAATGTGGCTGTAAAGATGAGCAATGCCATTTGAATGTTTCACGGTACTAATATAAGATTTCTAAACTTCTGGGCACAAGCTTTGCATTGTGAAAGCATGGTATTACTGTTACCAGTAATTTTGGTTGCATTTATTTATATGCATGTGTGGATTTAAAATCACAGTTGTACCGTGGCATGTATGTATCTTAGGTACTTCACATGTATTTTCCTAGTGAAAAAGCTTTTGATGACAGTCATCAACGCTCCATGATGTGCTACACCACACAAATTGGCCTACTGCCTGTAGGCTTACATTTGGTTTGCAGCTATCTGTAGTTGTGCAGGATTGGTTCTAGGGAATCACCAACTAAAAACAAAACAAAACAAAACACCAAAACTCAGCATGAATTCAAGAGCTATGAGTTGTGTGTATTCAAACATCCATTTCTGATGGACCAGTTCCCAGGTAATTTTTGTGAACTGATTGTTCTCATCCTTGCTCAACTCAAAGATTAAATTGTATCCCTTCTGTGACAATGTTCTCACTCCACCTTTTTAAATATTGGCCCTATAGTTTCAGTTAGTTACTTTAGAGTTCCTGAAGAGTCAGTTCCCAGGGAATGGCCACTGGTTTTTCCAGTAAAGAAGCAGTCACTTCTGGAAGGCTGCTTTTCTGCTTTCCATCTTTCCCCAGACTGTACAGACAGTGCAGATTTAGATGAACAATTTTATTGCCATATCTACAAAAATCCATTCCCCTGAATCATGATAGTAATGGTCCTGCTTCATCTGCCTTGTTTTCTTACAATGACAGAAAGCACTGAGAAAGTCTTCCAATTAGTATTTTATGCTGGCAGAGTCCCCTTTAGAAAGCCTGTGTGAAATATGCATACGTTGTAGGAACTAAAAAAGACCTTTTCTTTTGTACTGTCTAGAAACAATTTCACATCTTTGTTTCGCTTTAAAATGTAATTAAACGAGCCTGAAGATTTATTTAGTAATTTGTCATCTAAGCCCATTGAACAAAGAAGTGTTTACTGTAATAGTCCAGAAGTCTTTATAAATGTAATAGTTAATCCCTTATAATTCAGGTCCAACAAAAATGAGTGCCAATATTACTTTCTCATAATTGAAGCCTATTCATCTTTCAAAACAGATGAAATGCATTTGTCATATTTATCAGGAAATCTAGTGTGAAAAACACAGCCTTCTATCTGAACCTTTAGTAAGAATAAGGGAGTTGTATGTGGGGCATTAAAAAAAGGAGTCATAATTTTTTTTTTCATATAAGTACAATGAAACACCACCCACAAAGGTAATCAAAGTCTATATTAAGGAATAGCTTTCAAAACCTTATGGTTCAGATTATTTCAATTGCCAGCACTTTAGAGCCTGATTCTCAAAATGAGAAAATGATACATGGCGAATAAATAGAAGAACATTCAGTGTTACTTTTTTTGGCATTATTAGTACATTTTAGATGGCATGTATTGCTAAAACTCAGAGCATAGCACTGGAATTTGGATTAAATTATATGTCTTATTTCTTCCAACAGAGATAAATTAAAACAAATCCTGTGTGAGCTGGTTTGAGTTCAGCATTTTGCAATCAGTCCAGTTAAATAAGCAATTGAACTAGCCTATATACTATGTGTTAAATCTTCTCCTATAAACTAATGCATTCAAGTATACAAAAAGCACTTCTTATTGTTATATTCCAAATGGTGCAAGTAGTGATACATTAAAAAAAACATTCACAGAGAAAAAACACTTTTATTTTGTAGATTGATGCTAAAAAAGAAATCCAAACCTCCCTGCAAATTAATGTTATCCCATAAGACCAGTAAAACAATGGCAAGTATGCAATCTGCCTCACAAAAAGACATTTTAATGTCTTCATGGCTCTAAAAGGGACTGGTGTGGCCTTCAGTCTCAAAGACAATTTCTCCTGTTGCAAAGCTTGACTGAATTATCAAAACACTTCATGAATAAAAAGTTCAAGGTGTTATTTCTTCTATTTCTTAAAGCCATGTGCAGCTGTAAAAGTTCTGTTTCTATACACTGGAATAGAAAGAAGAGTTTTCACATGCCAATATTATTGCAAAGGTTTTAGGCATGAACTGATAGTGGATTTTTAAACCATTTTGAAGATTAGCGATATTAACAACATATTTTAATAATAATTCCATTAACAATGTATTTGTTGAAGATTTAAAAATGGTTAGTAATAGGATAATTTGGAATTGAATTTTGTGGGGGATGGTCAAAAAGGAAGGCGACAGCAGAACACAAAGCTGCTATAGCATTATCCTGTTGGAATTGTAAAGGGTAGTCAGGCATGTTAAAGACAGTATAAGATTAAGAGGAAAAATGAAGAAACAAACCCATTTTAAATTTAAATTTTATCAAATTAGATGTCTTTTACTGTTGCAGACTACAAAGAACAGGTGAATTTTTCTGTAACTTAACTGCAAATACTACTTTTATTCAAGAATCCAACTTGTTTCTCTTTCACTAAGTAAAAAATTAAAAAATTTGTAGAATAAACGAAGAAAAATAATTTGCTGTCAACCAAAAGATAAGCAGGTAGTGAGTAACAGGATGGATTTGTGAACAGAAACCAAGTTAATCAAGTTTGATTTCCCTCTACGACAGGGTATTAGTTCTTGTGAATGAGGGATAGGCAATTGTATATTTTAATTTTAATAACTCTTTTGAAAAATGTCTCAAATAACATTCTCATAAACCATCTAGGGAAATGCAATCTAGGTCATACATTGGCAACATTAAAGGCTGTATGCCAAACTGAATTTCCCTCTCCAAATTCTGTGATTAAGAGCCTTGTGCAAGTTGTGAGATGTCACATCTCACACAAGATGCTTTGTGCTGGTAATGTCACCTCTGTAAAGACAGAGGCTTCTCACGCGTGTTCGAGTGTGCAGTGAGCCCTGCTGGCAGGGCAGGCATGAGGACAGAGACACAAATGGGGGGTGAGAGCGCTGTAACAAGAAACAGCTCCCAGAAGCTGAGCTCTGCCTGTTAGCCTGCTTCATTAGCTCTCCTGATGGCAACTGGGAAGGCTGCTAAACCCCCAGTATTTATGGAATGTTGTCTCCTTTAACAGATGCAATATGATTGTGCATCAATCTTCTGGCCTCTCTCACATCAAATCAAAATAGGCACATACTTTTTTGTGTTACTCTTGCTGTACATTTAGTAGTGATTGAAAAGTACTCATAATATTATCAAATGTGGAAACCTCTTGCTTCTTGGTCCATAGCAAGTGGAACTGCTCAGCAGTGAAAATATGAAGAGATGTATTTGGAATCAACACTTAGAGCCTGAGAAATAACAGGTGGTAATGAATCAGCACCAACAGCTAACTGTTCATTCTCTGCTAAACTGTCCAAAGCTTGGCTTAGAAGCACAAGAATTAATTAGCTGATGTCAGGATTAGAAGCAATGATCAGTAATGGACCACCTGGGCATGTTTATGTCCACTGAAGTCAGTGGATAGTGCTGATATCAGCAAGAGAGAGCAGGATGGATGCAAGCCAGGAAAGTAAGAGTGACCTGGCTCTGCTTCTGAGTTTTGTTTTGGAGCTAGATTAGTAGCAGAGTTTTCTGTCTGGTGAATGACTCTGATCTGTTACTCATCAACTAAACAAACCATCACAGAATTAAAACAAAGCAACTCAGCTGCAAATGAAGCAGAGTGTGGGTGCCAGCTGTGCCCAGCTCTTGCCATGGAGTGAACCTGTCAGCCTGCACGTTCGGGCAGTTGGTATTGCTGTAGGTGGGAAAGAGCATTGGAAACTGTTTCAGAAGCAAGGGCTTTCTGGCACTTTTATTAGGTGATCCAAACATTTCTTGATCCAGTGAAGATGTGATCCTGTGCAATGTGCTCTAGGTGGACCTGCTTCAGCAGGGGGATTGGACTGCACAATCTCCAGAGGTCTCTTCCAGCCCCAGCTGTTTGGTACTTTCCGTGTGACAAACGTCTGAGAGGGCCACTGTCCTGCCTAGCAGGACAGAGCAAAGAATGACTCAGCTAAGAAAAAAACAACATTTCATTAACTCATCACATGTAAAAGCATGAGGAATGCAGAAAAGCTGTGCAAAGTACAATAAAACTTTACTAGAAGGTCCCAGAGGACTACAGTAGAGGTGAAGAAAATATAGTCAATCTTTATGAAATCTTTGTTAATCAACATTGGGCTGAACAAGATAAAATGTGGCAACAGAAGTATACTGGTATGATCTGGTTTATTGACATACTTGTATACAAATACCTTGACTAGCATGGGTAATTTAATTAAATATTAAAAATCCTAGTAAGAAATTGCTACAAGATACTACAATTAATAACTCACTGATACAAAGCACACTGCAACAACTCACATTTTAAAACATTGATAAAACAGCAGAAGTCAGCAAGACTGCTGTTTTTACAGGACATTAAAGGATAGCTATTAAAACTTTTTACCCTGCACATGAGTATTTTGAACGATGAAAATTACAGATCTGTGCTTCCTTCCAAAGGTCTGTAGGCAATAAGATTTCTCTTTCCAAATAGTTTTTTTCTTTAAAGAATGTGTGTACATCATTAAACCAAGCTTGCTCTTCTACCTAATTTTTTAGAGAAGAACTACCTTCCTATTGGTGTATTATAGGAATGAGGCTGCCTCCCCCTTCACAGAAGATGGCACAATTCAGAAGAAGTTGTTTCAGAACATACTCAGTTTAATTACAGGATCAGTGAACACAGCAACATTTTCTTGGCAACAGGTAGAAAAGCTGGCAGTTACTCATTTTCTCTGGAGCAGTTTCTTGGCATTGCATTGCTGCATTAGAAACTTGGATCTTATTTCTCACTTTGTTCTTTCTGTTCCCCTTCTTCCTTTCTTCTTTATCAGTTTTCTTCTAGTGGTACATAAAAATAACATGCTGCATTCTTTGTTATGAAGAAAAAATTAACTCATTTGCTTTTAAATCATAAGCAGTAATGTAACGTGGTAAGAGTCGTATGCATATACATCTGCATTATTTAATAATAAATAGGGTAGAGAAATGAATATCATGAAGAAGAGATAAGTGTTGAATGTTAAACTGATACAGCTGCCATTGCTGAACTTATGTATTAAAATATATTACATCATAAGAAAAAAATCAGATTTATAATGTAAATCTACTGGTACATCAAGCAAGAGAAAACCCTTAGGGTAGAAAGAGAACAGCCACCAGCAGTCCTTGTGACTTATGGTAGAGTTTAATTGCTGTAGCCTTAGTCCCCCACTGCCCTATGAAGTTCATATCTATTGATCACTGCATATATTATATTGAATTTAATACTTGGAAGCAGATATATATTACAAGAAGTATTTTTCAGAGAAAATCTATTGTTCTCCTTCCCTTGTCCCTTTGATAGACTAAACAAAACAAATAAGAGAAGTAACTGCTGACTGAAAAGAAAGATTGTGTAAGCCCTATGTATTTTTACTTTTTTATACTTTAATATAGTCATGCAGAGAATATGAAGAATCAATCAACAATCTGCACTGAAGCAATGATGGAGCTCTCTGAGCAAAGTTGAGCCACAAAGAATGACAGACTTCAGAGTGATTGATAGAAGTTTTTAGGAAATGATTTTTATACCTGTCTAGCATTCAAAACCATCTGACTTTTTGCTATATACTTACCTCTATTTTTTATTGTTGCTTTTAATGCTATCTCAAAATAGTTTTATTAATAATTTTCTCTTCATAAATAAAAAGTCTTTTTTCTCAGCTACATCATTATTTTTGTGCTTGTACAGCATATGGAAGATAGAAACAGATTCTGCTTAGGAGCATGCCATGCCTGTACTCTGGCCTTATAATTTTAGCTTGTTTTTGTAACTCTACACAAGCTCATTTCATCCAAAGGAAAAAACCAGCACTGGAAATGTTTTTCTGTTGTCCTTTCTGATTACTTAATGCCATTGTAGAACGGTAATTGAATGTGGCTCCCGTTACTGATCTGCATCGTGTGCATTGTCGGGTCTCAAAACAGTTTCTGGTTCTCCAGTTCCTAGGACTGGAAGGAGTACCAAGACAAGGTAATTTAAATTTTTTTTTTATTTTTCTTTTTCCCCTTAGGAAGTGATTTTGCCCCAGTGCCAAAGCAAAATACTTAAATTCCTATTTTGAGGTCTGCAAATCAGAAAGTAGGGCAGTACTTTATTAGGTTAAGATGTTATGCTGTGTTTTGTTGAAAGCATAGCTTTAGAGTTGGGGTTTTTTTAATATGAATTGTGAAACAGTTTCAGCACATTTGTACCCTTCCATTAAAAACCCCAAATATTTTCAGAGGTAATGAGGAACAAGACCAGAAGTGTTAACAATCAAACAGTACAGCTTCTGGAGAACTTTAAACTTGTCCTCTAAACACTCAGCACAGTGGTAGCCTAAAATTTTAATTTAAATTTGTGCATGATGCTATGAAGTGTTTATAAGACTTTGCAGTGTTTTTCACTAAGTCAGGAAAAAATCCAATAACTTTTTTACCAGAAGTGTTGATTATTTTTGTGTAGCTCTTACTTAAGTGGCTTGAGCTTATCCCTGGCCAATAATGTTTTTTTTAAGGCAGGGATGGCATAGATCTCTACCCACAGATGCTAGATTTGCTGCCCGATTTCTGTATACTGTATTCTGTCAGGAAAATGGATACTAGAACTAGAGAATGTTTTTTCTTCTTCTGCAAAGACACCTTCATTCTGGAGCAAAATTCTGTTTCTCTGACTACAGACATAGCAAACATTAAATTCAATGCTCAGTATCCTGTGTCTTTGAATAGTTTATTCAATCAGGCAAGCAAACTTGGAAGCAAGACTCATCTTCAGCTACTCACTTGTTCATGTATGTCACTGAATTTTGCCCAAAAAAAGGGCAGTACTGAACCTTTATGATATTTTTGTGCACTTTAAAAATTTGTAAATATCTACATATAGTATCTGAATTTGATTTCAAATGATTTGTCTGGAAAATATAAACTGGAATGTTATTCCACTGGATTTAGTTCTTTTCCAGAACTCATTTGAGTGCGTAAAGAAGAATTTTCTATTTGATGCTACTTTTAGTAGTATTCTTCTCAAATATTATTTCTTTGGAAAGAATACTAAATATAGATTTGCTCTTTTCATCTTGTTTCTTCTTTTCCTCTTGACTGCATTCTTACACTACACTTTATATAATGATAAATATGAGAGTAATGCCCGCTGATTTTGACTCACTTTGGATGATAAATATGAGATTAACCACAAATGATTTTGACTCACTTCTGATTTCCTTTCTGGTCTTTCTCCTTTTATTTTCAGGCTTAATCACTACTATTGTAAAAATATTTGCTGTCTTCACGGAAGTTCCCAAAAGATTTTTGTCTATGTCTTGGGTATGTCCTGTTATTCATACATATATAATTGATCCACCTATACATGTTGTTAATTTACTGCCAGTTAAGTACAAACATCCTTATTTTTTTCCAGATATAAAATACACTTTTTTTTTCCTATCATGCTGTGCCACACTTAAAATAGTGTTTGACGAGTTTACCCAATCTTTATTTAGATATGCTCATCCTAGTAAAAGGAAAAAAAATACATTTTTGGCAGCTAAACATTGAAGGCTTTTAATTGTTCCACTTTTACTAGACTTAATAGCTGAATTTGGTGCAAGAATATAATTTTTTTCCTGAGGTGCCCAGGATCGTCACGTTTCCAGACTGAAAGTACTTAGAAGTCCAGAGTTATTTCAGCAATTTTCTGTACTCTGAATATAGAGTGAATGTTCGGTTTCCACTTTCAAATGTTAAGAAACAATTACCTTTTTCTTTTAAAAGTCTTTATCTTATTTATTTCTAACAGAAAACTTACTTAATCACAATTTACCAAGACTTCTCAATAGTGTGTGTGTTTCTGCAACTTTTGCAGAAGTTGTAAGTCATTTATTTGTAAGGTAGAGGCTTACTGTTAGTCTAGTTATGTTACGATTTTCTAATAATTAATGTGAGAAAAAAGCTTTTTCTGAACTGAAATTGTCGTCATGTATAGCTTTCTTTTGACCCATTCTAGTGTAGAAAGCAAGGAAATTTGCTTCCAATTTTTCACAGTGAATTTTCAGTTCGATTTATATTTTTTCATAATCCTTTTCATATGTTGTTTTCGTTGAACTGAGTTGTATTGTTGCCATTTACAATATCAACCCACAGAAGAGTGAGGAATAGAGGACCAAAAGGAAAAGTAAGAATAAACAACTTATAGTCTTAATAATTGTTAATTAGCTGCTGCTTTGGATCTTTAAACGTGGTGATAATTAATGTGGAAAGCTCTGGAAGCCCTCATAAGCTAGCTTGATCATCTGAAGAATGCCGGTACTTATTAGGGAAAGTTCATGATTCATACACAAGGATTAAGCCAAGAGAATCTTGTGACCTAAGCAGCCTGGCTCTCCAGTGGTAAAAATGGGATTTTCTTATCTTACAAAAAATCATAATTGTGACAGACAGGGGGGATGGGAGCAGACAGGACATGTTTGGTTCAGGAGTGAGCTACACGCAGGCTGTAGGGAAATCACCACTTTGGCACATTTCTGGTACCATCATAGAAATACAAACTGCAGCACACGAAGTGTTCCACAGGGATGAATCAGAACATTCCTGACAAATGGTAGTGAGGAGAAATGTAACACGAAATATGAGGAGGGTTTATGTTCAACGTCTGAGTTATCCTTAAGAAATTTTTAGTCATTTGCCTGAGTGTTCTTCTCAGGGTACTAAACCCAAACACATGAACATTTGTCACAGTGGTAGGTAGACAATTCTGGGCGTAAGATTTGGAGGGATGACATGAAATCTAATCCTTTTTCTAATAGTAAATATTGACTTGACAGAGTCAGTCAGCTCCAATACTTCAATTTCCACAACCAAGTTAATAATTTAACTTTTCATCTGTATGATTAGAACCTTGAAAAAAAAGGTCTTTGAAATATGAACAATAAAGGATGCACAGCATAAATGAGCATTGCAAACCAACTTCCCAGGACAGTCACATAAACACAATATCCTTTTGCAGAGCTCACTGACATAAACAATCTTGGTTATATTTAGATGCCTTGCCACCTGTATTCTTCTCTCCTTTGTTTTTTGTGCTCTATCTCACAGCATTTGACAATTTGAAGGGGAGATTGAAAGTACAAAAGCTGTAACCATCTTCACTTTTTAACTGGAATCTGCAGTCACAAGCATGAGAAAAGTAAAACACATACTGCTTTCATTTCTTTTGAAGAATGAATGAATATCAGCAGGCAAAAATGTAATCATTGTATGGAACTGATGATTCTCTTGGCTTCTTTAAAAACCATGCTGGCAAATTCCTTAGCCTTCCCAATGTTGAGATTTCTGGCAGGCATTTGAGGGTTTCAGTGGCAGCTTTTGTGGGAACTGCAGAGGTGGGTCACAGCAAACTCCTTTCTGTGCAGTCTTGTACAAAGCAGTCGTAAGGAATGATGATGTAAGGAACATACACAGAGAGGCCACTCATTTAATGTTACATCAGGGGCTTAGTTTGAGTTCTGTGGAGGAAATACATTTAAAGCTTCATGCAAAGAGATGATTTGTAGGAAAAATTTCCCATCATTACCCTCCTATGCTCAGTTGCAACATCGTGCATTTACATGTATTCACACCTTCCTTTGCCATCCTGTTAAGTTGTAGTTGAAATAAAAAAGTCATACAATTAAAAATATAATTCATAGCAGTACATACAGCAAATTCCACTATTACTATAAATTGTGTCTTTGGTACTGTTAGCTAGAGATATTTTATTTACTAGCATCCATTCTTATAATCAGTGTATGTGCGAGAAGGTATCTGCCCCAGACAAAAGTGGGCCCTAGAAGGTTTTATAGTCTTTCAAAAATCTATACAGCTTGTACTGGGAGGAGTATTTTATTCATGTTTTATTCTCATTCCAAAGTTATACTCTCTGTGAATATCTAAATATAAAGAATATACATAATCCTGACACTTGTACTGACACGAATTACCTCACTTTTCAACACAGCTTTAAATAACTGAATAGAATATTTTACCCATAAGAAAAGAATAAGCAAAACAAGGATTATGACAAAAATTAGATATTTTAATTTTCCCATAAGCATTGTAAAACAATAGCAAAATATACTTCTGTTTATTTTATGTTGAATAAAAAGAATAAAAATTCCTCAGTTCTGCAAGGCATTGTATCCAGGCAGTCCTGTTCCTCTGTGGAGTTCCATCACTGAATTATGTTAGATGAAGATTACAGGGTTTCTTGCAAAAGCAGTTTGCACAGGGAAGAACAACACATTTATATATCATAAATAAAAACTACTTCTACAATGTTATACAGGTTTAGGGTTTAGATTTTGGAGCCAAAGCCACCAATACACTTATTGTCTGCTTCTTTGTGAGTATTGCCACTATCCATAACTCAAAATTATAAAGGATTTCTTCATAATAGGAAATGGGCTGAACAACTCAATTTTACAAATACCTTGAAAATAAAGATTATTGTAAAAACAGTGCAGCATTTTGCTGAGTTTTACCTTGCAGTATTTATTTTGACAACCTTTAAAATTTTGATGTAAGTAACTGAAACTCAGTCTTTATCAATATTTCAGGAATGTGGTGTATGGACTCTGTAAATTCCACCAGTGCCCTTAAATTCCACAGAGTGGGGTTCCCTGCAGAGCGCTCTGCAGCAGACCTGTATCAGAGAACAGCTATTTGCTAAACCTTTTCTAAATATAAGTAACCTGGGCATTTTTGTTAACAGTAGTTGATTTGAACAGTCTCATTTTAATGTGTCTTAATTAGGAGATACCCATTTTTCCCAGCTATAAGCCATTTTAGATATTGAACCAATCCAGGTTTACAAAGCTCTGACATTAGGCTGAAATGCATTTTTCAAATGAAGCAGATTTCATTACTAAATCAAACCTTCCCACAAACCGAACAGTTAGCAGGAACACTAATAAGACACCCATAAGTCTTTCATTAAAATCTGACATAGATAAAAGAATGATAACTAAAGTCATGCAGTTATTTAAAAATACTTATTTTCAGAGTATAAATATTTTTGAAGTGAAATTATTAGTCAATTCTCTCCAAAAATTGTTGTAAAGCTGATTTTCTTGTAAAAGTGAGAGAGATTTCTGCAGTATTTATATACTCCTACACATGATAAATGGTGTCAGTGCTGTCTTTTTTATTAGCATGTCTTTCCTACAGTATTTATGACATTAGAGGATTAATAGTATTGGTTGCAGTCAAGTCAAGTACAGAGAGCATCATGAAGGCTTCTCCTATGTATTTTAACTAAACTATTGCATTTTAGAACAGATTTTTAGGCTAACAAGTAAGTTTGCCTTTTCCAATAAATTTCTGCTACTCATTTCTGAGTGTTCTGCAGCTCAAAGCAAGTACCTGAGATGTGTCTCTGGGATAACATCACAACAGCTCTTTATTTGGTCCAGCTACTGGAATAATGCAAAAATAATTATCCAGTTATTGGACAACTTGCTTTTTTATGAGAAAGTCAAGCAATCTCCTCCTTTCCTGAGGTCACAGCCCAGCCCAGGCAGTGTTTGGTGTACAGACACAGATGTACAGCCGGGGGACACTGCCCTCACACACCATTTCTCATTACAGTGGCAACTCCCACCGCAGCAAAGGAGCCTGTTTAAATGCGGAATTAAGTGTAGGATTTATGGTTAATTTGTTGTGACCTCTCCTCCTAAACCAATAGGAGCATTCCAGAGAAATGAGTACAAAGAAATTGCCAGTAGTAATATCTAGAAGGTCATCATCCTTATTTATTCAGTGTGTTAATCCAGCTCTCAGAGTCTGTGTTCCAGAGAGAGCCTCCTCTGGGACAGGCACCAGCCATTTTTATCAACCAGCATTTACAGTCTCCAATGTTTAATCACGCTGCATTTAATAGGAGAGGGACCCTTCCTGTTCAGCACAGTTGTATGAATTGGGATTTTAGTTTTATGAATATAGCAGAAATGTTTCACTTGGTAAATAATTAGTCATGAAAAGGTTAGCATAGATAATCTCTTCACTTTTGAACTGGTTTCACATACTTCAGACTTACTAATTCTCCAGATTCCGCAAGAATCGGAGCCAAAATCTCTCGAATTTCATGTTATTACCTATCACCAGTACTATCTGCTGTGCTGAAATGAAACCAAAATCAGCTTAGACACACTGAACATGTTAAAGGGAGTTTGATCTGGGTTTCCAGTTGATTTAAAAGCAAAATAGTCTATTCAAATCAAGACTCTTTTCATCGATTGAGATTGAGATTGATTGGTTTTTAATTCACACTGATCTATGTGACATTTGCAATTTATAAAAGTGATTTTTAGGGTGAAATATAGAAATAGGGACTCAGAATAAAATGTTCTGAGAACATTTTTCTGTATTTCATTAGAAGCAAAATGGTCTTAGTTAAAGCATGCCAAACTTACGGTTGTGCAGGTCAGTTTCTGATTTCAAAGCCTTGTAGAGATGTCAGGTAATGGAGACACCTGTTTCTGCTGGGTTTTTATGACTTACACCACACGGGTTTTTACAACACAATGTTTAGTGTATACTTTTATAGTGTAGAAAGTTTTACTAATATGATGGTAATGCCATAAAATCTTACTGTCAGTAATTTTATGGGGACAATTACTAACTGTTTTGTCATATAGACTTTATCTTTGATCATGTTACTTCCTGTGAGTTAAATGTCTAGTTGCTTCATTTTTATGTGATATTAGCCTTGTCTAGCTCAATTGAGAATGTGTTTATAGGTGGAAATTATTTCTGCATGACAAATGCATGGTGTTTTCTATATTCATGCTCAATTTTATTTTGTCTTTAAGAGAATCTGTAGGTTGCAGGAATAGATTTGTACAGTTTATAAAGGGGTGTCATAAATAGAATTGGCAGCCACAATGAGATAATGTTAGAATATTCCTTCTTTTCAGGATTTCTTCTGATCTTGTATGTAAGAAAAATAATGTGCTGACTTCTCATTTTTTAATCCTCTAAGGAACATAGTGACTTCAAGGATAATTAATCCCTCCTTACTTTGGGTGTCTAAAATCTGGAGACCGTTATGAACAAGAAGACTGTTTATCAGTGAAGAGTAATGACACTGTCAAAGAATTATTCATCCTCTCACATGATAAGCATCTAAGGTAGGTAGATCTCAAAGAGGAATTTGCTGAGTTTTGAAAGATTCTACTCTGAATCTGGATTTACATAGAAAACCAGACACCATCTTTAGGGGGGTTAAGCTGTTAGGTCACCCTACAAACACTGAAGTGTGGGTTTTATAGAGACAGAGTATTTCCTTTGCATCTATTAAAGCAAACTGTAAGTGTGTTTTTATAGCTATATATAACTGAATAGCTACTGGTTAGGTCTTGCTCCTTAAATGATCATTTGTTGCCATAAGAGGGAACCAGGTACAATGCATTACTTGCATTCTGAAATGTTTGCTCATTAATTTAATCACTTACATTTAGACCTTGGCTAACAATCTCTATGGCTGTAAATCTAAAAATGAAGTAGATATAGATATTAAATTTTTAGGAGTACAAATAACGTACTTCCCACATTTTCAAAAAATCACTTAATAAAGATTTATTAAATTTTAAAAATTTTTTCCTTCGCTAAGAACTAAACTATTCACGTTCTGTAGGAATTCTTTCTAATACTCTCCTCAGTTTATACTGTGTAAAGAACTTACCATTCAGCTCTGTTGTATTTTTTTTCCATAGAGAAGGACAATATTCTTTCAGTTCCATTCATCTTGACATTCCATTTGCTGCTTTACTAGGATGTCCTGGTTTAGGGCACATAGGACTAAGAAAGTGTTCCAAGTATTATAACAGGAAAGTAATACATTCACAAAAACTCTCATTAAAGTCCTTATCTTCAAGTCACAAAAGACTGCACTTTTTAATGATTAAAACCCACATAATGAAGCAGCACATACTTAGAGAATGATTCTGACAGTACTTGGGTTGCATGGATTTGGGAAGATCCTCTCTTTGGTACCCCATTCTTGTGTCTTGGGAATCTTTTACTGCAGTAATAAAGAATGAATTATTACTCAGAAACATAATATGTGTTTAGCAATGCCAAACTAACACATCTCTTATTAAAGCAGTTTCAATATGGAAATATACAGTTTAAATGTAGAGGATCCAATTATATTTGTGGTACAAGTACAGCTAAATAGCACCTTTGCATCAAAGGTGCTATTTATTTCTTGCAATTTATATATTGCAAGATTTATGTCTATTTCATGATAATCTGTGGGAATTCTTAACCCATACCATATTATTTTTAAAATACAGAGGGAACTCCATGTAATTCTAATCACAACTGGAATACATGGTGTAAGAACAGACTAGGTGCATTATCTGAGCAGATAAACACCAGAGCTTGTTGGGATGAATTCCTGTGCAGTGCTCCTGGTGCATCATCCCAGAGCCATTACTTCAGAACAGTTTCTTCATATCTAAATAAACAGAATATGAGGAGTTTCAGAATCATGGAAAACAGTCAACCTGCTGGCCTATTGTTTTAAATAAAAGGGTCCTTGGAGTGCCTTTCTAGATCACTTTTGCAATGATGTGTGAGACTCAACCTAGTCTAATAAAACCCAATTTAAAAAGTAAAAAAAACCTGCTTTAGGCAGGAAAATGAGTCTTAAGTGCTAGATAAGCAATCTTTTATGATACATGAGCTCTATTCTACCTTAAACATTAAATCTGTCACACCCAATATAAGACAAATGTTATCAAACAATATTCTCTTCCATTTAATCTTCCTATTATTAGCTCCCTACAGCACAGACTAAGCAAAATATCCTTAAACCTGAGAAGACAAATGCTGTCTGTCTGTTTTCTGTGCTTGCCATATGTTATCTATTCATCCTAGGAAATACCCTCAGCTGAGTTGTTGGTGTGAAGTTGACAGCTGATTCTTTCAGCAGTGTGATGCTCCAGTAGGCAGCCAGTCAGCTCATCTGGGACATTTCTCCTTGTTCCTGCGTTCTCACTGCTTACTATTTGTGATACAGGCCTGCATAAATTCCCATAATGATCCATTAGTATCCTGCTTTCTTCATGCCACAGTCAAGGTACAGTAGTTTCATAAGATATGTTACCTGCTGATTATCACAACATAGACTGACAAAACAGATATCTGCTGATTGTCACAACACAGATATCTGCTGCTCTTAAATACCTCACACTTCGGAGGAATTTCATTGCACTGAAAGAAGCTTTTAAGTTCACAAAATATTTAAATTGAAATGTACTCCTTATAGACCACCTTCCCAGACTGCTCACATTCTGAAGCTTAGAACTGCTCTTAGCACCAGTTGCGTAATAGTGGAACTGTCTCCTGTATGAAGAGATCTCTAATTTGATTGTTCTGTTTTATGAAGGCCATATCTCACACCTGAATTTACATGTACATGTCACTGGCTGGTCTGTTGTCTAAGTTATAATATTCTAGATTGGAGAATCAGGAGAAGCCAGAATAAGCAAATAAATATGTGAATTTCATAAATAACTGGGTGAAAAATAAATTATTAAATTATTGAACTTATTTAGTTAATTGAAAGTATCTACCATGCCAATTGCAATACTTCTGTGCAATTAGCCTCAGAATAGTTCCATTTCAAAAACTGTAACCCCTAGTTGACTAATATTGACATGGTGAATAAATATGCTACCAAGAAAATATTTTCAAGGAAGCCAAGCATCTGCACATAAATAATTCCTGCATTGTAGCAGAATGTGATTCAGTGTCTAAGAATACAGCGTTTTTCTTTCTCTTCAAAGCAGACAGAAGTGTGTTTACTCTCACCAAATATCCACGTGTGACACTCTCTCACGAGCATTCAGTTGCTGTAAGAGTAAAACTTTTTATTCTTTTCCACAAACATCCTGCTCAGGCATCTCCCATGACTGTGCCCTCAGTACAGGAGGAAGTCCTGAAAGAGTGTCAGTGCACTCAATCATGAACTCTCAGTGGGAAGCCAAGGCAAAGGACACAATTCTTATACAATGGGCAAAGGTACCAACATTCCACAGTGCCAAGCAACCATCAAATCCAGAAGTTCCTAGTCCTTACCCTTGCCCTGCTTGAGGCATCTGAGAATCATCGAAGTCTGGCAAATAACTGAAAATATTACCTGACTGGTCACTGATCACATCTTGCTAAAGTGTACATTTGATCTTATCCTAATTTTCTTGTCCTTTTACCCCATATTGTGAGACAGGATATTAAAATAAGTTCTTATGCCTTTGACAAAGTGTAACAACATTTTCCAGACAAAATGTCAGAATTTTCTCCTAGATGTGTTATTATTATTTCTCTAGAACCATAAAAAATAGCATACCACAAATGTCAATGGTACCTTAAAGTCTGTCTTAGTGGGGGAAAGGGACTATAGGATAGCATAGTTACTTTTTTAAGGGAAAAACAATCAAAACTTTTCTAAAAATATTGTTCAATAAAATAAATAATACAAAAAAGTTGTTACAGTGTAGGATATAGGTCTCTTCCTGCAATCTAGGAAGACCATTTTGCTTATGTTTTTATCATCTGTGACTAATAAACCCACATCCAGGTTTTGCCAGTAAACTCTGATCTTACATTGCTGTTATCTCTTTGTTTCTCCTTGTTCATATTATACTGCATTGCCTTACAAAAAGGAAACTAAAAGTGACATTTGGGATGTATGGCAGGATTTTTAATATTTGTTTTGGCAGATCTTAGTTCAAATACAGATTTGGTGACAATATCAAGAGTCAAACACTATCAATTTGTTGTAAGGCATGTAGACCTACATCAGAAAAATAATCAGGCAAGAATTTAATTAGACAAGTGCTAAATCAAAGGATACTTAAATACTCTGTATTTAGTTTTCAATAACTACAACAGACAAAAACATGGAGAAGAGATCTCAACATCTACAGTTAATGGGAAAAGACACCAAGCAGAATTGACTAAGTCACTAAACCAAATTCTTCCTGTTGTGCCATGACTTAAACAGAGTTCCTTATCAGTGTAGAATTCAGAGTGCTATATCTATACCACCTGAAAATACAGACCCACAGAGCAGTGGTGTAAGTTTACAAAGGAGGCAGAAACATTGAGGAGTTTACTACAAACAGAAAGAAAAATTGTCCATAGCAATGAAAGCTCCAGTCACTAAGAATAGAAACCTTTTTTTCAGCAGAACTGTTCTTGGTATTGACCAGTTATTTTTCATTTTTCAGCAGCACATCAGAACTTTCTACCATGTTTATCTCTTGCTCAAATGAACTAATAAACTCCTGATACAACTCGTAATACCCCTTATCAACTTGTCACGCATGGCAGTGTTTGCTAACTTGCAACAAGAAAATGTTTATCTTTTTGCTACAGTCAAAGCAAGCAGCAGAACTGAAAGTTGATGTAAGAAGCAGCTGGCAAGTGGCCTGAAGTCTAGAAACTTTGCTTTATTCTTCTATCTTTTTTGTTCCCGTGCTTAAACACATACATCAGGACTGAGAGATGCAGAATTGTCATACAGAGCAGAAACAAAGTCCCCGTCTCTCAAATATGCTTCAAACTCCACGTTTCTGCTGTAATACTGCCATAGTCTGATGTCTTACCATAAAATACTTAATTATTTTCAAGTGTTCTGTAGGCAGAATAGGAAAATACATTTTTCTGTTCTCCATAAAAAGATGAAAATATATAATAATGTCAATACCACCCAATGTGGTACTTCATTAGAAATGTTAAATATTTTTGTGCAATGAGATAAACTTGCTATTGTAGGAACTGTAATATACTCTGTGGATTTGCTCTTCAAGGGTATATATAATATATAATTCTCTGCTTGTATTAGCTCCTAGAGAAATCAGTTAAACCTGTGTCATTAAAGCATGGCTGATTTGTTGGCCAACCAGAGTTGTAGGCAGATTTTCAGTTCCATTATTAACAATGTTAAAGGAAATTCTCTTAGGGAGTTGGGTGAGATAAAACTCAGGGTGCAGCAGTTCACGATCTCTTGCTATCTTATGAGTGACATCTGAGAAAAAGACAGTGAAACCATAAAACAGCAACAATAAAAGTGCAATGTGCTGAGCTTGCTGGGCAGTCGCAGCTGCAGCACAAAGGACAGAGGCACAGGGCGGCCCCGCAGGAGGGACTGGGTCCCGAGGGCTGCCAGGCACGGCCCCAGCCCTGCCGCCCCTTGGGGTGTGGTGTGACAGCCCGGCAAAGGTGGCCTTTGGGACACTGCCAGGCATGGTTACAGCCCCGCCGCCCCTTGGGGTGTGGTGTGACAGCCCGGCAAAGGTGGCCTTTGGGACACTGCCTCCACACTGCAGCCACAGCCGGGCTGTCCTGCTTTACACGAAAATCTAGAGGCTTGAGCTGCCGAATTGGTGTCATTTTTCCACTCACACAGCCCCCTCCGGGGTGTTTGCACGGGGTATTATCAGGAAATTGCAGCTGTAGCTCTGTCTTTACTTCCTGGCAGGAGGTACCTCTGGTTTGGGGTGGGTTTTTTGACTTCTTGGAACTTTCTGTTTATTAGCTGGATAATCTGGAAATGAGATAGGAATGGAGGTGGTACAGAAAGATACGGTGTTTAAGGCCAGAGCTGACTATTCCAGGTCAAAACACATTCTGGAATCAGCTGGCAGCTGTATTGCTCCCTCTGACAGGTGAAGGGCTGGCACATGCACCACTGGCTCACCTGGGTTCCAGTCAGGGCATTTGGCACCACCCTGTCACTGGCAGAGGGCAAGTCAGGGCCTAGACCTTGAACCCAGAACCTCCAGCTGCAGCATTCACCTCCTGATGCCCAGACTGGAACCAGAACTCCAGAGCTTTCCTTTCAGATATGCCCTAAGAAGGGATTTGTTTCCTTTTTGGTTTTAGACACACCCAGAGCCTTAAAATAATAAAACTGTGACATTGTGGTACAAGTTAGAAAAAATCTGTAAGATAAGATGATTTTATATGTATTATCAAAATACTAAATCTAGATTGAGTATGAGCCCAGATTATATCACAAAGTCTGTGCTTGATTCAGACTACAGTCTGGGGATCTTGTGGGCTCACTCAGTTCTCAATATTGCCAAGTGCAGTCATGGGATAATTTTGTTATGGATTAGTCCAGCACTCAAAAAATGACTAGCACAGATTCTCTGGCTTCATATAGGAATATCTTATTGCTTCCTTGGAATCAAAATTAACCTGCTGCAATCTTGTTTGGTACTTACACTTCTCACAGCTGAGATCTTCAAAAGCCTCAGACAGCAGTCATAGCAAGGCTGTAGATTTTGTTTTTAAAGGAATATACAAAATAAAATCTGTCACTGGAAAAGTAAGGAAAATTTTGAAGTGGCTTTTCCTTTAAAAAAGCCAACCCAAGCTCCAGTAGTCAACAAAAGAGTAATTTTGGTTAAGAATTCCAGTTTCTTGGTCAATTATTTATTGGGTAATCTCACCTGTTAAGTCTAACTACTGAATAAATTAATCATCTCCAAACATTTCAGCTTCTATTTTCATTTCTTAAGCATAAAATAGGTCATATCTTGACGAAAGTCTGATTATAAAATATGTGGTTTCTTTTAATGATTTTTATTCACTTTCCTTGTGTTGCTACAGTGTACGTACAGTTTTCTTCCAGCTACAACTGAAATCATGTCAGCCATGGACTTCGTAACTGACATTTGCACTTGTTAATAATACAATGATAACCATCCACTTTATTTATCAGAATCTTGGCACTAATGATTAAATATGGGAATCAAAGTGTTTGTATACATTCAAAAGTTAAGGAAAAAGAAAACCATTTACACATCTTTAATCAGCCATAAATGGCAACATATTAACAAAATCTGAAACAGTTTAATATAATTGAGAAATGTAGAAGTGACCATTTATTGATGGAGTTTATTTTTGTATGCACTTCTGCTCCCATATCTAAACACTCAATGAAAAGCTCCATTGCAAGCTGTGATGAATCCTTCCTTCCCCTTCACTTCTGGCCACATTCTGCTGCTTTATTCTGTAGCCCTATTTATAGCATTTGAGTAGTGGTTTCTCTCTTGCACTTGCTACTCCCTTTGCTACAGCACTTCCCTTTCCCACCTCTTTCTCTAGCCCACTGTGGAATGAGGTGGTTTTATCTGAGTGTTCCTGAGCAGCCTCCTTGTGCCACAGCCTGGAGCTGCTGCCTATGCTTGAAGCCTGGCTCTGGAGTCACCTCCCACAGGTGACAGCACAGGAGCTGCACAGGGACCCCTCAGAATGGGCTGGAGCACAACTAACACTTTTTAAATTCATTAACAAACTGGATCTAACACACTGGAAGTGAAGTAACATAGCAAATAAATAAATAAATGCTATTAAAATGGATCAGCCGAGTTCTGTATTCTGAACCACATTTTAAATAGTGTACATACAGTTGAGGCAGTGCTCAAAACTTGAGATAAAAATGGGCTTATTCAATATTTAAATGAGATGGGTGTCTCTTATTTAACCTATTTAATAACTGCACGTCCTTTGTTCTATTTTTTTTTTATCTATTAGGAGACTGTTGGTAATCAAGAATTTTATATATAATAAAAACCTAACATGCTGTTAATGGTCTTCCATTTTGAAATAGAACCAAAGTATTCTCATATTGCTTATTGCTTGGCACATAACAAATACTTAATACCTTTTCCACCATGGAAATTCTTCTTGAAAAATTACCTACTTGCTACTCTTCTAACTTTTAGAGCAATTTGTTCCTGTTAATGTCTCTTGGTCCTATAATTAAAAGAAATCAACGTCCCTAGGAAGAGGCTAATCGAAATCTGCTTTGCTAATGTTTAAGAAGCAAACAGAGAGAAAGATTATCTTTTACAAAATGTTTGATACTGAAACCTACTCCCAGCCTATTCCCGATGTGCTGCTAGCTGCAGTGGACAGATTTACAGATGAGTTTTGCAGTCCTTCCTCTGAGGCTCTATCAGATTCAAAGATGTTTGTGACATACTATTTCAACCAAAATTATTTGAATACTTAAAATAAACAATTTGAAGCAAGTAATTCACAAAAGTTTAAGTACACATCTCAAACCATGCATTTGACTCTCATTTTCTAATGCTTCTTCTTCAGTGATAAAAATGCATTAAAAAGACACTTATATGCCAGTGACAGTACTGTGTGTGCCCCCCCTCAGCTACTGAAATAAATGTTAGCAGTACTGCACACGTCAAAGTGATGATGTATATTGCTCTGCAAGACCAAGACAACAACAAACCATGTTTACATGTATGTTCTGCCTTCTTCTTCCAGAACTGGAACACTGCAGGCTCCAGGGGAACCTGCACCTAGCAGGAAAAATCTGCCTGGGGGAACCCTGGCCATCTCTCCCTCCATGGGAGACACCAAAGAGCATGACTGCATTCCCAATGGACTGTGCCTTCCTCAGGAGCCTCAGCAAGGTATGGCTACACAAAGACCTTTTGAACTGAGTAAGCATAGAATACCTGACAACCCACAATGTCTTCTTCAGGTTTAATCAGAATTTTATTTTGAGACTATATAAAAACATGATTTGAATATTTTGGTGCATTTAATGTAAATAAATGTACTGGGCAGATCTATGCATTTGATAAATGGCCTGAATGTGTTTCCAAAAGCAGTAAATGTTCTAAGTGAGGCTCACTAACAGCAGTCATTCAAGTTAGCTTGCAAAACATCTGCCATATTTTCAGACATAAATGCTAAATTCTTATGTAAAAAACAAGTGAGTTATACCAGAAAAATGAAGCTCTCACTCTTAAGCCAAAACAGATCCCTCTTCATAATCCTATGCAATTATCAGCATGTCCTTTGGATTTATGACTTATGACATTTATTTACCAACAGGTGGTTGAGTATCTTGCCATTTATATTTTAAGCAACAGTAAACAAAACTAAAAATAATGTAAGACAAACAAAATAAAACTCAGTGGTGTTTTTAAAGTGTTTTGAGAGAAAAGCTGTCTTTACAAGCTAGGTCTTCAAGTAGTTCTCACCAGGCCCAGCAATATGGAAGAATACTGCAAGAGCAATAAGGATTTTTAGGGGCATTATGATAGTGTAATGGAAACACATCTGCCCCCAAAAGTCCCTCATTTTCCCTGCGGTTAAAAGCCATGCAGGAAGTGGTGAATGCTGTGGAACATCAAGAATGAAACTATAAAGAAAAGATTTTTAAGTTAGAACAACTTTCCAACAATACCTCAGGATTTCATCATTTTCTGTTAGTCTGCTGGATAAGAAAACTGTAGTTTTTCAAGGATCCTCTAATTCATTAGCTCTGGATGTATAAAATGGCTCTGTCCGTGCAATAAAGTGAATTTTGAGGCAACTACCTTAGAAATACCACTATTGGGAAACGAAAAACATTTTGCATTAATCCCAGACAATACAGGAAAATTTTTCTTCTTTCAGCTCTCCAAAAGAAAATAAAACAAAAAACCAAACAAAACCCCAAGATAATCGTCATTAACTCTTGACCTGCATTTCTCCTTTTAAGGATACTTCAGTGACAGAGTGGACATTAGTTTATAGAAGAAAATTATACATAATAGAATTATAGAACATCTTTCATTTGAAAGACTTTTAAAATATTTTACAATGAACTATCTGGGCAGTTTTCCATACATACAGAAGGACCAGTCAGAGTAAAAATACAAAGCAGAATCCCAATTCAGTAGGCTGAATTATCCATATTAATAAATATCCTTAGTAAAACAGGTAGTACATTTGAACTTAAACTATGCCCATTCAATTGGTATGCCCAATGAAAAGTAACTATTTTAAAATAATCCACATTGAATACCACTTAACAGGCATATTCTTCATAGATTATTGTAGTGCAAAGCATAAAATATAATAATATTGTAGAAACAAACCAATGCTCAACTCCTCACATTATTTAATATTATGTTCTGTGTAAAACATTTGCCCTTTGTGTTAAAATATGAAAAAATAACTGAATTCTTTTCTCAGGTTCCAGAAATTTAACATAATCTCACTTGCATTTTTATGGATGTAGATCCAGTGAATTTAGTGGAGATACTTCTGCCTTACAGCAGCATCCAGGCACCTGCTGACAGAGGTGCTTTGTGTGATTTGAAATAGGTCTTTGATTACAAAAGAAAGCTTTAATACAAACAGCCGCAGCATCAAAACAAAAATCATGATCATAAAACAGAATTTTTTAACAGCAGCAATGTGTAACAACTAGAAATGCCCTTTCAGTGCAATTATTGCATTCACTTACTTTTCCTGATGCATGTGGGCCAGTCCTGAAATATCCTGAAATGATTTTTCTTATCTTGTCCTACAACCCTTTATACATGCCATGTTGTAGATGACAGAACACATGTTATATTTTTGGGGGGATCTGTGTGTGTTCTGTTTTAATTCTTGTTCTGACCTACAAATGAAAAGCTTTACTTAAAAAATTAGTGTCCAGATACTATTTTATATTGGTTCATATAGAAAGGCCATGATTACAGTAAAAGTATTTGGACTGTCTGACAGAAGCAGAGATACTTAAAATAGGAAAAATGCATCAACACTACTTTATACTGTTGAATTGCAGTCTCCCCCATTAACAGCTAAATTAAAATTAACACTATTAACTGAAAAGATCAAAACAGTTTTGTCTGAAAGTTTTTCATATATATCAACAATGTAAGTATTCAGCATACTAGGAAATCAGACAGGACTCAAATTTTGAAGACTTCTTTTGAGCTCAGCTAGGAGCAGGTATGCTCCAAACAGGAAAAGAAAAAAACCACAAGCTCTGGAGCCTGTCTGTAGAGAATAACAATTCAAATATTTAAAAAATGTTGGTAATTAGACCTTAAAAAGAGCCCTATATCGAACAGGGAGTCAGAGACCAGGGGCAACCTTCTGGAACCAACTGCTAACATGCAGTCCCAAAGCCAGTTACTCAGTAAGGCATGGGGCTTTATTTCTGTTCGTGTTATCTTTGTTTACTCTGCAGGTGTTGTAAGAAAGGTCCTGAAAATGATTCCCAAGCTGAATAAGGCCTATCCATTCACACTTGAATACAGAATTATTGCCCTTGCCCCCAAACCTTGTAAAGAAGAACTATTCAGGCATTTTGACAACAGGCAAAACCTCCTTATTTTTTGTTTCTTTTTTTTCCATGTTTATAGCTTTACCAAATTCCCTACATGTTTGCACTGTTTGACTGAGAATAGCATATGGCACTGCAGCAAGGGATTACTGTAGTTATTAACTGATGTGCATTGTGAACTAGGCAAATGATGCTTTAAATTCATTGATTTCACCAGAAAATTCACAGTGTCCAGCCATGTGGTATGAACCACTTTTCTACCATGTCTTCCACTACAGGTGCAGCTTCCAGCTGATAGCAGTGGTTTTCTCTTAATCTTTTAAACCCATTAAAAAAAATAAACTTCTTTGTTTTGTTTTTGCTTCTAGGTTTCTAAATACAATTTCCAAGGCAGGTAAAATGATCTTTTGAGTTATGTCTTTAGATAATACACCTGAACATAACTGGTTTGTGTTTGCATAGACTTTCCCTGTGGCATGAGGTCCAGGTTTTCCACAGGGAAGCAGTGCTGGTGTGTAACACTGCAACAGGGAGCAAAGAACAAGGCACAGTTTAAACATCAGTGGCTGTTCTTGCCCTGGAAAAACTCTGCATAGCTTCCTAGGAAAGGACAACTGATTCTTCAGCCTTTAGTAAGGCAAAATTTTTAGCTGTTCCAGGTCATGGGTTTCCAAACTTGGGGTCATTACCTCTCTCTCTCTTTTTCTGTGGCTGGATCAGAGGGGAGTCACAAAACTTTGGTGTTGCAACACGGGGTCAGGAGGTGTCAAAGGTCGAGGCCTTGCTTCAGAAAATGCAGGCCCCAGACCAATCTCCAAACCATGCCACAGGATTCTGGTGGAGATCCTGATCTTTTCCCTGCTTTCAATAATTTTTCAAAAGTAAAAGATTAGGCCATTTGGTAATCCTCTGCTGATTCGGTGTGTTTGTAAGCTATTTTTTTAAGGTTTGCTTAAAAATGCAGAAAAGTCATTCTAAAAAGATAGGTTTACATTTATTCTAAATAGAAAGATAGCTAGTAAGACTTTCAATTTTATAAATTATAAATCCAATAAATAATTGGGGTTGATATTTTTAAATATTATTTTTTCAATAATTAATGACATTTTTATCTGAAGAAAAATTAATTTATATTACAAACATACAATCTACTTTTTATCTTCTGTAAATTTCTTTTTTCCTATCAAATAGCAAGATAGACCAATCCTCAGGTATTTAATTATTAATGCTCTGGATACACAGTGCACTTCAGGAGTTTCTGCTCTGAGGCCAGCACCCCAAGCTGCACGCAAACCTGCTGGGAAAACCAGACTGAGGGAAAGAGATCAAATTTTTATAACACAGATGTTTAGGAAATCTATCACTGTTTTGTCTAATCATCATTAATTTAGGTAACACATACAAACTGAACATACATTGAAAGTTTAAAATATATGCAAGATATCTATAGCAGCAGAAAATTGTCTGTTTTACTGCACACCAGAGACAAACAGGAGCTCTTTCTGTAAGCTTATTGATGGGGAAAAAGTGAATAAAAATACTGTGTGAAGAAGGCCTACAGAAGCGTAACTGTGTTCTTTAACTCTGCTCATTAATCATTTAAATAGTGTATTAATTCTATAGCTAGGTTATTGGTGCTAGAAGGAATGCAAGTGAATTTTATATATCCTCAGTGGAGAGCCGGATAGAATCTATTTTAAAAAATAATCTAAAAATAGCTGATTAACAAAGTGTGATGCATAAAGCACATCTTACTGGAAGTAGCTGTACAAAATTACTCGTTAATTTAAGAGCTTTAAAGTAACAGTTGGTAAGAAGCAACTGTGGTATTTCAGCAGAGCAGAGCTGATCTTCACTGCTGTTTGGATATGAGTGTTTCTCTTTTCCCTTAAAGCAAGATCCTCACACTGATCCACTTTCTCATCTCTGATTCTCTGCTCTTACATTCTCAGAATACTAGAGAAAGAGACCACAGGAATTAAACCAATGCAAATCTGACAGCTAGGAAGATTGGACAGGTCTGGAATGTATTCACAAACTAAATACTAGTATACTTTAGTATAATTCACAAAAAAAGATTTCTACAGTTAAATTTTTTACTTAATTGGCTTATAAAAATTTGACCTTTCATACATGCTGCTTCTGAACAGTATTATTTCATGGAAAATATTATTTCATGGAAAAGGAATATTAGCACCACAGTTCTGACCTAAGCTCCTCCAAATCAGATTTCATTTTCAAAACAAGTGACGAATTTGTTGCATTGAGTTTCGGATACATCCTATTTCACTTGTGTTGCAATTATATTGCTATAAAATGTAAAATATGAGAATTCTATTTTAAAAGTCTTGATAATTCATCCTGATACTCATTTGTGTAAACGTACAGATCCTGCATATAGTCATATAATAAATCACATGCCAACAACTTAGCTTTAACAGTGTGTCACTGTCTCACTTCGGCTGAATTTTCAGGCCTTTTTGAAATACTCGAATTGATTCAGTCTGTGTAGGTCAACATTTAAAATCAACCTGACTGCAATGACAATGTGACCACAATGTGAATGTCTGGATGTTTATGTGTAACTTAAGCAGGTGATTAGCTGGCATTAAGTGCCAAAACTATGACAGATACATTTACAGTAACTGAGAGGATGCTCCTGCACGTATGTTGTGTGAATATACTGTATATGTGAAACATTGTATAAATTACATTGTGTGAGTATCGTGTTCATTCAGTGTTAGATATCTGTGCAGTGTATTTGGAACCATGAGAAAGTTCAGTGCATCTACCAGAATTTTCAACACTTTCTAGAATCCCATGAGGAAAGTACAGCTGTGTAACTTTTAAGTAAAAATAATACTTAATTCTTTAGGATATTGATACCAAAATGTAAATAGTAACATGAACTTAAACAGCTCTACCAAGGTCAGGTTTACACTGCCTTACTCACAATAATGTATTCTGCAGCTTTACCAGTACAAAAATTAGGAATCTTTAAACTGAATCATAGATACAGACTGCACACATGTAGACACACAGAGACACACATAAAGGAACAGCTTGTTCAAGAGATACATTACAACTGAATACTTCGTGAGCAAAAAAAAATGAGGTGGGGATTGACAATACAAATGCTATCAGTGTTTAGAAGGTTTTTTCAAGGTTTAAACTGCCTCTCTTTTCTAGGGACCATCTTTTCTCCCAATTCACCTGTATTGCATGACCACCCTTTGAAAGGTGACTTTTTCTTCAGCTTTTGCTGGCTTTTTAAGAGAAAAACACCACCAACAGTCAGAAAACTTTTATGTTTAACTTTCAGAATTATTGTATTTTCTATCCACTTTTTATTGCTGAAGACAACATTAAAGAACATGATTATTTATTTAAAGTGTATAATAGCCCTTTACTAAGTGCAGCAGTAGTTTACTACTAAGTTTACTGTCCACTGTGAGAGCCATAATGTGCTGTTTTCTTTTGCAGAACAAAGTGACCACCAAAAGCGGGACTTTGTGGGCCAGTTGGATAAAACATAAGCTCATCTCGCCCCCAAAACCCCGACTCTGGAACCACAGCCTTCCAAGATTCAATTTGTAAGTAAAGTATCTTTGTAAAATATGCCCAATCAACTGAGTCATTGCTTCTAGTGGGTAATTTTCAGACTAATCAAAAGAGAATGTTACAGCCCAGTTGCAATACACCCTCCTTCACTTTCTAGACAGCAGGAATTGCAAAAGATACTATTTGATTTTATTATATTTTATGATCTATTAAGCAGGTAAGAAGTACCTTTTCAATGTGTCTGTAAAATGACACAGAATAACAGTTATTAGACCCAGCACTCAAAATATCTGTTAAGATTTCTTCTGAAAGTATGTAACAAATTATTATGTTTCACTGTATTTCAGACTAAACACACATTATAGAGAAATGCCTGACATTATTCTAAATTTGTTATTTGTACAGTAAAGTAAAAATTATTTTCACTTTATGTGAAAACTGGTCTCTTCTTACTTAGTGATAGTCTCAAGTATTCAGCCCTACATCATAATCTTACTACCCTCAATATTATGTTTTGTAAGATTTTCTTTCAAATGGGAGAGAAAAAGTAGAAATTCATGGACAAAAGGAACATATATTCTAAATAGTCACTTTATGATTCCAACAGAACTTCTAAATAAAATCCATGTTTAAAAGCATTACAGTTTACACACAGATGGCTGAGGTAGATTAATGCTGTCAGTTACATTAAAAGAAACTAATTACTGTCCTTGAAAAGTCACTATTACATTCATTCTGCTTTTGATAATCAAAATGCGGAGCTGAAGAACGCTGTCCTACCTCAACTGCTTCACAATCACCAAATATATCCTGAAAGGAAAACGCAGAGAAGTTGATGGAAATTCTGGCTAGGTAGAAATGTTTAAATAATTCCTTTTTCTATAGATCATACATTTTAACTGACTTATTTATGGCTGTGATTATTTAGGAGATTTTTCCGGCCGTGCTTTCACACGAGCTGGTCAGACGGTGCGTATGGACACCTCTCCGCACTCATTTGTAGTTATTTGTGCCTGGCGAAAGTCGCCGCAGAAGCCGCGCGGAGGCAGCGGGACGGGAGCGGTGGCCGGGCACGGCGGGGAGCGGGCACGGCGGGGAGCGAGCACCGCGGGGAGCGGGCACCTGTAGCTCCCAAGGGTGCCGGCGCGGCGGCGAACCGCCCCTTCCCCGCG
>VXBR01008458.1:1437317-1514058 GCA_013400215.1 Cisticola juncidis
TCCCCGTTCTTGAAAGGAGACGGCCCTCCGGTCCTCGCTCCGAGCCGGCTCCTTCCGTTGGCAAAATCCTGACTCATTACATAAAAAGATCACCCTGCCAGGCGCCCTGAAACATTTCTTCATCACGGTCACGCCACAAGCTAAACAAGAGGCCACATCAAGGGGAGGGGGAGAGGGGGAAGCGGAGGGAAAAAAAAATCCAGAGGTGTTTTTTTTTCTTTTTTTCATTAAGATCCTCTTCCTTGAAAAAAAAGGGGGGAAAAGGGTAGGGAAAAAAAAAAAAAGGAGAGAAAAAAAAAAAAAAAAAAAAAAAAAGAAGGGAAGNAAAAAAAAAAGAAAAGAGCAGTCGCCAGGAAAATAACTAGAGAAGATTCACTCATTGTTGCCACAAAGACACCTCTCCCCTTCCCACTCCTTCTCCATGCTCATTCCTCCAACAGTGCTACAAAGACGTGCTGTCTGCGCCGGGAGTTGTGAGCCCGAGCCGTGAGCTCTTCAACTCCGCGGGGGCCGTGCCAGGAGACCCGGGGCGCCCAGTCCTCTGAGAGGAGGTGTGGTGAGTCCAAGACAGTCCGAAAATTATTTTTTTTCCTAGAAACTACCACCAAATATAGTAACAGGGAAGGGGTATTCCTAGAAATTCGGGAGACGTCAGAAAGGGAAGATTTGTGAAATTCAGCTTCACTTCCTGCAGAGGGCTCCTAGCACAGGGATAAAAAAAAAAGGCAATAAAGTGCTTTTCATGCTTCTCTGATCAGATAATGGTTAAAAAAAAGAACGGTAAAACACTTAACTCACATTTCTACGATACAATCTAGTAGTTTCATATGGAAGGAATGCTAATTAGTAACTGCCTTTCCTCATTTTCTACTAATGTTTATTAGCTGTCTGTTTCCTGTATTTATTTCCTCCACATCCTCAGACATATGCGCGCAGCAAATAAAAGGAATATGCATATAAGTGAAAAATGGGCCAAATGATAAACCTCCCACATATCACAGAAACACTGAGTGTTTGTGTGTTATTTTAAACAGGCTTTGCTGTTTGCATCTTTCATGCTACAATGATGTGAATAATTCATGTCCCCACTGTAGATGTGTGCAATATTGTTGCTCGCATGAATCGGAATTTGTAGGTTGGTTTTTATTTAAGGGCTTCAACACTGAGTACTGCTGAGCACTGTCAGTCCCCATGGACTTAATGGTATCTTAGGCTCTTAATTAATTCAGTTCAGCAATTCACAGGATCAGGCCCTGACCAACAAGCACAGACCCACACGCTGTCAGGAGCCACATTATTCCTCATGTGTCTCCTAAATCTGTGTCTGTTTTGTGCTAGTGTCTAAGACGCAATCCTTCCTGACTCATATCTTCTTTAAAAACACTATTTGATACATTTCATAGGAAGCAGAATTGAATGTTTGCAAAGCAGAGACGAATGAAGACATTATATGCTATTAATTATATAAAGATGTCAGTGCATTTGTAATAAGGCGTTTTTTATCCAGGAATAGCAAAGGTTGCTATAAAAAACACAAAGCCAGCTTTTGGGGGAAGATAATATATTTCAATGTGTGCAACTCTTGCAGGTTAATTGGATTTCCTTAATGAAATTCCCTTCAGCCACGTGAAATCCTTGGGTTTGTTCTTTGAATTTCATTATGACTTGCAGAGTCCTCTCTGCCCCCAAATCAAATGCAATAAAAACACTGGAGTTGTCTTCACTTCAGTGTTTAATGAACACTCACGTGTAATCAAAACTCAGTTACAGACATCTTTTCTGTCTGCAGTTTTGAAGGGGAATTAGCAGAGTTCACCTGACACTTCTGAGTGTGCTTTGACTCCTAAGTGTCAACTGTTTTAACTGTTATTAAAACGCTATTAAACACTCTGTCAAGCGTTTTAACTGTTATTGCAGTGTTCAGTAAACAATTGCATCAAAATACATATCCAGGTTTCACCGACCTGCACTCACAGTGTTTCGTTAGGAATAATGCCTGGTTAGAAGTAGATTTACGTTAAGTAATCTCCTGGAATTCAAAACAGCTCTAGTTAATTGCAAAAAGGCCTTTTTAATCTGGCTGGCTTACTTATGGCACACTGCTCCACTCTGCCTGTCACTCTCATTTCCTGAGCGAAAAAGTGAATGGCAGCTTCAAGCTCAGGATCTTTTAATCATTAAAAGAAATGGATGTGCTGTCCTCTGTTGGTCATACTGGTTGTCACAAGTAAAATTCAATTAAAAAGGCAGCAAGAGGCTGTTGTAGTGACAAAAAAAAAAAAAGAAGAATATCAAACTAAATTAAATTTGCTTAACCTTTTGCATTCACCAATAACACTGCACAGTGTAAGGGATTTTTTTTTTTAAATTTTGTAATGATAGAAACTGGATTATGGAGAGGACTCATTTCCCATGACTGCAGTATGAATTCTGGCCTGGGATTCCTTGGCCCCCATCTGATGGTTCAGCCTCTGTGCCCAATGTGTGGGTGCCACAGGGAGCTGCAGGCACCCTTGGGAGCCCGGGCTGCAGGGGGTGCAGCGCGTGGGCAAAGGGGAAGTTCAGGGTTTGAATTTGTCATGCCACGGTCCGGTGTGGGCACAGGGTGGTCCGTGCCGGTCCGTGCTCAGTGTGGTGACCCCTATGGGGCGGTGCCGTGGCAGCTGGGCAGCCTCTCGGGCCGGCGGCGATGGAGCCCGGCCTTCCTGGGGTGTGGGATGCACATTCCTGCTCGGGCTCTGATTCCCTGCTGCAGGGAAATGCCCTGCTCTGAGCACTGCTGCTAAGCCTCTCTGGCTGCTCAGTTCAAGAAGAATATGCAGCATCTGGAGAGGATTGGAGGGATTGTAGCAAGGATGATCAGAAGTGTAGAAAACCTGGCCTAAAAGGAGAGATTTTAAAATTTGGGCATTGTGTTGTCTAAAAAAGAAGAAAGCTGAAGGCAAATAGAGCAATACTTTCAAAGAAGGTTTAACATCAGGTAAATGAATCCATTGTGGCAGTAGACCCGTGTTAATAGTTTCTACCTCTTAGTTGCTGCTGGAGTTACTATTTCTGGGATGCACAAGTTTCTCCTAGGCTGTGAGTGCACAGATAGTTTTCTAATTCCAAAATTAATTTCTAGTAAATAACCACAAGACATGTCTTAAAATGTTACTTAGCAACACTGTTAACATGCTAATAGTTTCACAATGTTATTCAACAAAATATAAGTTCTGTCTTCAAACTGTGGAAAAACAGGCTTTGTGTTATCTGATTTCTGTGTCATCTAAAACAGACTGGGAGGCCTCAATCCATCATTAACAGGGTGAGACAGCCATAGCTCTTGTGCATACCTGGCTTTGTCCTATAAATATATTATTTCTAAAAAGCAAGCAAGAATTTATGAAAGCTTTACTCATCAGGCAAGATGGCTCATCTCCACCCTCCCTGAGAGGCTTATCCCTGAGGCTGTAGTAAAGAGAAATTTATCAGATTTATCAGATATGTGTTTTGTCCTTGAGTTTGATTTTTGCATTCAGTTTTTACAACTGTCCTATGAAAGTAGTTTTAGGGACAATAATGTACCTCACTGTCCTTTTTATCCATAAGTAAAAATATCTAAGAATATTTACAAAATCCAGTGCAAATAGTTAAGGACACTTATTTCTGTTTGTACAACAAATGTACAGTTTATATTCCTGACCACAGTGGTGCAGAATACGAGAGGAAGATTTGTCAAGAAGAGAACAAAAATGATTGTGTGGACACAGTGGTCAGTAGAATTTCAAATGGTAAACAAATACCAAATATTAATCTGTTCCTATTTACATTGTTAGGATGGGTTTAAGTGCTGTCAACCCTTAACTGTGTGCGTGGGTTTGGTGCCTGGTCCCATCAGTGTCACCAACTTGGACCTTCGGCCACCTGTGGTCCTGCTGGATCAGCTGTGTCCAAAGCACCCAGTGTTTGTTTCACCTGGAGAAGGGGAGCATTGCTTGGCTCCTGTGAGTGTAACCACTGCACCCTTTCCTTATCCATTTTCAGAATCACAGGGAGGTTTTTTCTGTTAAAAAATAGAAAATGTAAAGTACACAGTAATCAGATTGCAAATAATCCTTCTAAGTGGTTAGTGATACAGGTGAAGAAACTTCATGGTTTACTGATCAGGAGATTGAACCAAATTAATAAATACTTAATTACATGGTGGCATAGTCGGGGGGAACCAGTGAAAGGGACCTGGGGGATTACAGGATGATTTGATAGCTGCAGCCTCTGGAGAAGGAACTTTCTTCAAAGAGGTTGAAGGAGGTGGAGGATCTCCTTAAACAAGACCCTGCAGAGGCTCCACATGTTCCTCCCAGGGATCATTCCATGTTAAGATGGGCACCAGCACTTGCCCGTGTAGAAAAACATGACACAACTTCCACTCGGCCTCAACAGTCACCTTGGCCTTTCACATTTCAAACTATTTTTTGTTTCTTCAGGCTAAGCTGAGGGTATCTGGAAAACAGGATTTGGCTCCAAGAAAGGAAGAAAAACGTTTTTGTTGCTGCAGATGTGAGGAGAGCGGTCATTCAGCGGCAGAAGCAGGCAGGCAGCAGGGCAGCAATGACCGAGGTGGGGGCACGGTTAGCACGACATTCACGAGAACTCTGCTGGGGCCGGAGCAGCCGCTGCCGCCGGAGCGGGCCCCTGGGCTCTGTACCTGCGCTGCGGGGCCGCGGCTCTGCCCTTGCCGGGCACGCTGCGGCGGCCGGAGCTCTGCGGGGCNACTGAGGGACCGGGACGGACTGAGGGACCGGGATTGCCCCTGAGGGACCGGGATTGCCCCTGCTCCCGGTCTCCTTCTGGCTCTCGCTCCCGGTCTCGCTCTCCCTTCGCCTCCGTCTCTTTCGCGCTGCCAGGAGCCGCCCCTCCGGCTGTGGAGGCGCTCTGAGGGCAGTGCCCTCTGCCCGCGCCGGCCCCGGGGCTGTGAGGGTGCGGTGCCCGGAGATGGCTCTCGAGGGGCTCCCTTCACACCGGCCAGAACGGCTCAGAGAGCGGGGGAAAAGCGGGATTAAAACTGTCTTCCTCCGAGAAGAGAAGCAGGAATGCAAGATGTTGGGGTAATTAAATGGTAAATACTAAATTAAATACACTTGCTGCCTAGTAGCTGTTCCCTCAAAAAACGCAGTGTTGTTAAACGTAAAAAAGATACTTTCTAGATATTTTCTAGACTGGGTCTCCTAGGTTTTTACAAGTGTGACCTGAAAACAAAGCTTTTAATTTTCATTTTCATTTAATGTTTGTTTTGGCGGTCTGTTTGTATTCTCCATGAAACTGTTGCTTGATATCCAAGTTTTATATTCCCTTTGGTGTGGTTTCGGTTTCCTTGTGGAAGAAGCATGTAAACATATTACCGAGGTTACATTGTAAAGATTGAGATAATTGTTACTGATTTGGTAGTGCTGTAATACAGGTGCATTAAAAGGCTTATATAGAACCAAAATAGCTTGGCTTGGAAGAGACCTTCAAAGGTCCTCTAGCTGAACCACCCTTCAGTGAGCAGGGAAATACTTGTGTATCTTTTGGGATGTTCTTTGAACTCTCATCTTGAAAAGTCATGCTTGAGGCCTTGACTGTATGAAAAAAAATTAGTTCTTTAAAAGTTACCATTTGTTAGATTTGAATTAGCTTGACCTGCAGTGAAAAGTGTTTAATTTAAATTACCTTATGGGATAGTCAGCCCTTGTTAAGTGTGTTTGCTGCTATGGAAAAGCTGCCCCCAAAGTGACCTGATTTTCCAGTCCCTATGGGCATAACCAATGGCCTGGCCGATCTGAATGCTTGCTGAGATTTATCTGCTAGTCTTGCTCATCACCTGCCCTCATCTGCACTGTGGAAAGCTGGGAATGAGAATAGCACTGTTGTGTTCTGCTTTTGTCTTGTCAGTAATCACTGCAGCATTTCAAAGTGTGATGGTGTGCAGGAGTGGCAGCTGCCTCCCTCCACTCTCACATCGGTAATGTCTATGAACGGGGTGGCCTCAGAGAGCCACTTACCCCCCTGGCTCAAGGAGTTACTCTTAGTATTGCCAAGCTGGCAGCAGGAAGGAGTTCAGTTTTAATCAATCATGTTTGATTGATGATTTTGATTTCTGGCCTACTTGCTTATTACAAAATTTGCTCTTTTATGTGCTCCATTTGCCAGTTGTAACTTGTCATCACAGTTCCTGTGCTGTTCACATATGAATGTTTTTGGATCCTTGTGAGCTGAGAGGTAATTTTTTGGTGAGTGCAAGGGCTGTTTGAATTGTTGGTGGAATTCATGTGCTTTTTATGTCTTCAGATACACTACATTTCAATAAATGTATTTGCTTGGCATCAGGAATTGTACTTTAATGGTAAATCAACTTCTATTGATCAAGATTTTCCTTCAGACTATGGGGAGATGGAAAACTTCAATTGGAATTCTTAAGATCTTCTAATTAGATTAAGAGGAAATACTTGATTTGGTTTAAAAAATTTGTGTACTCTCTGAGCCTAACTTCCTTAGTGTGTTTGGAGAACCTGTTTCTGTCTAAACAAAGTGCTGTTTAATGGTGAGCTGATTTATCACAATAGTTTTTATAATTTAAAAAGTTAACTTGATTTTAAAATGTGTGATTGCTCTTTCGGTCTGGATAATTTGTTTGGAACTGTCTTTTATGCTGGCCCTTACCCTGTCTGAGCTCGGTGTGAAAGCCCTTCCTCCAGGCTGAGTCCTCCACGTGCATTAAGGGCTGTTCTCTCTTGACGCAAGCTTTGAACACAACATGACTTTTCAACAGGGAATTCATAGAGGACTCTATTGCTGTCAGAGATTTTGCTGGATGGAGAAATAATCAGTTGGTTTTCTTTCTTTCCTTAGCCTCACACATGAGATGGAGGTGTTGCTTTAGGAGAGGTTTTGGTGTCTGTTTCATGTGCAAAACCGGGCCTTTCAACACATTCCCGGACTCTTGTGAGATACAGGGGAACAACCCTATTTATGTAGGTTTGGTGCAACTGAGTTTTATCAGGACTTGCTCTGGGATGCCGAGGAGCTGGAATGCTGCTCCATTGCAGCATTACTTGAGCTTTGACTTTGTCTTAGCTGAATTAAAGAATGTTTCTGTTCACTATTTCAACTTCTAATCCACGGCACTTGTCATGGAGGGGTTCAAGAATGGCACAGGAGACAGCAGAGTGGCTCTGAAGTCCTTCTTCTGCAGAAAGACTGGAGACTCAACTTCAGGTAAGTTTTTTACATGAAGGGAAGTATTTATCTGAGTTACTTGTTGCATTTATGGATAAACACTTGAAGGAAAAAACCCCAAGCTCTGGCTAGTGGCTCTCAGAAGCTCTAACTTGTTATTTTGATTTTGCATTACGAATGTCTTTAAGGTTGCAGACTATACCTTGGGGTTTGGGGAAATCTGTGTGACTTTGCCATCAAAGAAACATCTCCTACTTGAGACAGTACAAATACTCTAAGAAATATGTCTCCTCTAGACATCTGTACAATTACAGCAAGCCAATAGGCAGGAGCAAATGGCACTGAATGTGGTACAGAGTAAAGACAAATCTGCTGTGGCCATCTGTAGAACGTGTTTGAATTATCTGAGGCTTTATTGGAAATCAGGGTTTAGCCTGTAGAAAAAGTTCACTCAGCAAAATCTCAAGTTTTATTAAGCCTTGTTTTGTGTTTACATCAAACAGTAATATGAAGACACCTTATGAGGGAGGGTTGTGTTTGTTTTGTCATTGTAAAACAATCAACCCCTCAGATTGCCAGCTGGCACCAAAACAAATGCTTGATCTCTGTTATTCTCCAGCTGTAATTTATGTAATGCACAAATACATGGGAAAAAAGGACTGCACTTGTTTTGCAATATTTGTGTTTGGTGTGTGATATCTGTAAGTTTGTGGCACGTATAGCCTACAAACTTTTACAAAGGTTAAAGTTCATAGAGAAAAGGTATTTCATGAGATTTAAAGTGATTATTAGTAATTCTTAATTTATTCAGTTTTATTCAATGACTGCTTACTACTTCACAGGGGTTTTAATATTTGGCCGAGTTCTGATGGTATCACTGTAGAACAGACTTTAAAGAGGAAAAGGGTGGGTTGAAGGACTGCCCTCACAAGGGGAAGTATAACACTTAATATTTACATGAAACAGCTTTATCCTTAGAAGAAGCTTGTGCAAACAGCTCACAGCTCATTCTCCTGAAAAAATGCATTCAGGTATTCTAGAAGCTGAGCACAATGCAAATCAAAAATACAAAAAAATCTCACAACCCAACACATCTTGAAAACCTTGGAGGAATTTGGGAAGGTCATGTATTAAAGTGCATTACAAGAGATTTGTAGTGAGGGGACAAGGGGGGACGCATTCCAAGTGAAAGGGAGTAGGTTGAGGTTGAGTGTTAGGAGAAGGTCTTCACTGTGAGCGTGCTGAGACACTGGAGTGAGGCACCCAAAGCAGCAAGGCCAGGTTGGATGATGCTTGGAGCAGTCTGGGATAGTGGACGCTGTCCTTGCCCATGGCAGGGGACAAGATGAGCTTTAAGGGCCCTTCCAACCCAGGCCATTCTACAAGTAAATGATTGTATATAAAAAAATTACTAAAAAAAATGAAAGTCCAAAACTGAACTTTGAGGGTTCAGGAAGTCTCTGTTTTTATAGAAGTTGTCTCTGATTTTGAAGACAAACCATAATTGTTTTGGAGTTTGTCTAAGTGCAGGTTCATTCCTTTTTGTGGGAAAGGTACTGAGAATATAGGCCAAATGTTTCAGACTCACAGATATCCGAATGGTATTTTCACTTTTAAGTAGTAACCATGGACAAATGAACAGTTTTCCTTTTTTATTTGAGACACTTAGCAAAAATGCTGAAATATCAAACATTTCCTCAGTAGCTACAATATTGCCACTATGTACAAAATATTTGATAAATGTAGTACACATATAAAAATACAGTATGCATTACATATATACAGTACAATGTGCAAAACATATGGCATTCAAACATATGGAATTGATTTCAGGGGTGCAAACAGCAAATACAAAGGCATCATGGTTTCTTCTAGAAAGGCAATACATAAACTGACGCCCTGATTGCCATAATTTGCATTTAGTAAAGTAGTGCTTAAATGAAGAGGACCCCAGAGACAGGTGTTTATCTTCTTCTTTTCACAAAATGAGATGCTAAGACATAATTATGACTATGAAAATAAGAAGAGAAACATCTACTAGGGTTAGCGTTATTTCTACTGCAAGCTGTACTGTGAAGGAAATCCTATCTGGAAAAAAAGCCTGTGCTATTACCTACTACAAATTTCTCAAACAACAAAAACAAATCTGTACTGTTAAACATCAAAAACAGCTTTGAAAATATCTACATCCTTAATTTTAAAAAAGTATGGATAACACTTTTGGGGATTTAATTTCCTATGTTTTAAAATACAAAGTGCCTCCTTTGGCAATATAAATGGCAATGCTTTGGTTCCTATTTAAATTTTATATTATTATAATTTATTTTAGGCTGTCTTTTGAATATCTGAGCTGTATTCTTTTTATAAAAATAGTGTGATTATATAGTTATTAACCATTCTCTGCATTTTTTTGAGAATTTGCTCTCATAGCTAGAATGGCTTTTTTTGGCTAGATTTCTACAAATACATTTATGCACTTTTAACTTAAAAACACTTTATATTCAGTATTGGACACTACAGAATGATGTAGGTGTCTCTTTTTTGCACTTTATTCCTAGCAAACTGGTATAAAAGTAATATTTGAGATTATTTCACGTTTTAATGGATGTTCTTTATTGGCCATGTATATACTATATGTAACTCCACGGCTGTCACATGAAATACCTTCTGGGGTATGGTCTAGAAGTCACTGAAAGCTGATTTCATAGACCACAATACAAAGAGTTTCAACAGAACATTTACTAGAGATAAGTGGAAGATTTTTTTTCCAGTTTTAGTAGTTTGCTTTAAGTTTATAATACACTTAAGATGCCATCCAAATAATTATTGTTTACATCGGTGAGCTTTCCTGTGTTTTGATTAGATAATGCCCTTCCAGTTCAGTGTATCCTGTAATTGTAATCTCTCTGTCTTGAAAATAGCTCAGCAGCTTGTGCTTGGGTTCTGATTACAGTGCCTACACTTTTGAGGCAACTGAATGTTTGAGATTATGTAACAGAAGAGTTTAATATTGACATTTCTGTTTGGGTCATCATCTTCTCTGAACATGACTCCTGTTGGTGAATTTAGAAATACCTGGGAAATAAGTGTCAGTATTAAATGGTGATTATTTCTAAAAGCTATGGTCTCAGCTTTGTAAGTTCTGATTCTGAAGGTCTGCAAGACCACATTGCTAGACTACACTTCAAATTTCTGTAGAGAAAAACGGCCATAAATTAATTTTATTGTCAGAGAGAAGATGGCAATGCTTTTTTAACTATTTCTAATGTTAAACAAAATTTTGCCTGTAAACTTTCTTGCTGTAACTGATGCTGAATGGCACTAAAAGTGCGTAACAAATCTCATTTCTCTACTGAACACAGGATGTGATTCCTCTTGAGTAACATGAGCCTTGTAAAACTTGTCTGAGCTCTCTCTCTCTAGATGTGTAAACAACCAACTTTTGATTTTCACACTGATTAAAAGTTATTCCTAATGACTTTGAAGGACCCACTAACACCACATTTGATAGGATGCATTCTGTTAGTATACTGCAGCTATTAAATGGCAAATTTAGTGCCAGTGCATTCCTTTGCAACTGTTCTCTTAATGAGAAAATTCAGTTCTGTGCAGTCAAACTGCCCAGTCATGGTTAAATTTCTAAGATGTATTGTATCTGTGCTACAAAAATTTTCATGTAAAACATGCACACACGAAAGTCTAAGCAAAACCTATTTCTGCCATAAACAGGCATATACAACTATGGCAAACATATCACATTTCAGAACAAAGTCTAAAGCAAACCATTTTATATCAGGTTTAATACACAATTCTGAAACATACAGAAAAGTAATCACACATTCCCTACACTAGAATATTTGTACTTGAGAAACTAAAATGATCCCTTAATTTTTTTTTTCAAATAGACGTTCAGAGCAGAAAGCTATACCGTACTGATAACAAGACATCTCAACTGTTTTGGTTTATTTCTGCACAAAGATTCCTATGGATTAATTAACATTCTACACTGCCAATAAGGGTAATTTTGTAGCAAGATGACTTTGCCAGTTTCAAGCTCTATTTACATGCATATCAAAAATGACAGTACAGTTGCTCTAGGTTAATTTGTCCTCTAAAAATTAATTTACCTGCCTCTCATTTAATCAGGAGGCAGGGTCAAAAAGGGATAACTCTAGCCACACATATATTGTATGATGTCTGGTGTATCACACATAATAAACTGACAGTACTGCAGAACACTAAATTTCATTCAGAGTTGTTCCTATCAGACCAAGAGTCCTTAATTCTTATTCTCATAACAGCTGAGGGCACTTTGTATCTCAGAGTATTAGCTCCCAAGATAGGATGATGAACAGGAATGCAAAAAGTTGAATGTTAAGAATTCATTGTTACTGAAAAGTCCTATACCATCAAAGCTTAAGGCAAACAGTCCACATGTTTGTACTCAATATTGTACTCAAGTATTGTAGGCACAGCAAGAAGGAATAAGGAATTATATCTTTCAACTGTGTGAAGTAAAAATCTCCAAAGATTGTTTTCTTGTACTTAGTTTCATATTACAGTAATTCTTGGCCAGTAAAACCAGTGAAGATACATAATGATTTAAAGTGCTGTAATTGATATGATGCAAATATATGGTATCAGTTCAAACCCTGAATCAATGATGTAATCCATTATTTTATCTAAAGCCAATGGAATTCTGTCGTGTCAGTAAACCAGACTGTGTTATATGTAGAGATCCAAATTTTCAGATAATTTCATAACATTTTCTGACAAAGTATTTGGTTAATGTTAACATTGTTTTGTGTTTTACTTTTTGAAAAATGTTATGAAGGTGGTTAAGTGGATAACAGTTACTTACTGTTTTCAGTATTTCTCTGATACATCCTTAATCTAAGAAGTAGGTAAAAGCTTTGGGGCATTTTTTCATTCAAGCCTACAGAACTTTATTTTTGAAACTTGGTGAGGAAAGAACCATGCAACGAGATCAGCTTTCAGACTAGAAAACAGACAATATTTCCCTATTTCAGGAAACAGGAAATGTTTCCTTTTATCTTAATTTAGGCATTCCCTAATAGGAAATTCCAATTTTGTGTTTGATTATCAACCTCCATCATCTATGGCAACATTTAACAGCTATTACCTGAGAGACAACCATAGAATGTCAAAGTGTATTAGTTCTACTTGAACTTTTTGTTTGCTTTTCTAACTGCTTTCATAATAGGCTCTGAAAACAACAACTAACGGCTTTAAAACAAAACAAATATTCATGTGGTGTGCTGTGCTGTGAGGTAAGAGCTTAATTTTTGCTATTCTCTGTTACAGATATGCCTTCTTTTTAACAGTACATTCTGATCCTGGTGTTTAGGATTTGCACTGAGCAGCTTCTCTGTTGGCTTCTCTGATGTTATGCAGTGGCAGACAAAAGCTGTTCAACAAAGTATTCATTAAGAAATGATGGTTGTCCTGTCAGTACTGTCCCCAGCAACTTGATCTCATCCTACAAACATCTTTTATTGAGGACACTGGGACTATTCTTGCATAGATGCTTGCAGGACTGTAGTGTACAACACTATTAATGAAACTTTTCTACTTCCTCAAACTTTTCTAATATGCTGAGATACTGGATTCAATGATCTACAAATATCCTCAAACACAAAGCAAAACAGGATATTTACTTCCATTATAGTAATCTCTTGTTTGAAGACCACTGTGTTCCCCTCTGTTCACAAAAATAAGCTATATAAAGTTAAAAGAGTATACAAATAACTGTCTGATATACACATTAAAACCTAGCTATTAAATCCAGAGCATTGCTATAGAAAATTCAGTGTTCTCAATATTACCTGGCATAGCTACAGTGGATTTCTTGCAGTTATACTTAATATCCCTTTGGATGCAGTTAAATTCCTCCCTCATGATTACAGAATGGGAGAAGTGTTTTAAAATCCACAAAAACAAAATATAAAAACAATTTGAACAAATTAAGAGACTAGATATATGAAATGTCACTGAACCAGCCAGTGCTTCTACTTGCCTTTGCCCTCACAATTAGTTCTGAACCTGGCTCAGGCTTTCCACAGGAACAATGAAGTGCAGTGATACCTCCCCTCCCCCAGACATTTGCTCACTGGGTCAATACAGAGAACTGACATCTCACTCTAAGTTTAGTCATGTTGTGTTGCTCATTTAAGCATTACAAACTTCTTTCTTTAATATTTGTGGAACATTTACCTTGGGGTACTTTTAAATCACGAAGTACAATCATCCTTTCTTGCCTTGTGAAATACAGCTTTCAGAGGGCCTTGATCTGATTTACTGATAGGTGCATAAAGTGATTCATTGTTGTAAACTTGAAAATCAATAAGGAATTAGCTTCAAGCATTTGTTCTTCCAAACATTACTGTCCTAATTGATATTAACTGCAATCAGAATGGTGTAATAATGGACCTCTGCTGTAAAGAGACTTGCAGGTCGTGTTCTCATTGGCTATAGCTTAATCCCAGTGCAACTGTAGATCTTGTGGATCTAGAAAGTCAGTGGAAAACACGCTTGGGGCAGCAGAACTGAGAGGGGTGAGTCCAGATGAGGAGCTGGGCATTGTAATGTCCAGCCATTCCATATTGTCCAAATTTGTATCGGGAAGGTCAAGAGACAGACAAGAATTATTAGTGGTAAACTGTGGGTCAGATGTTTCCATGGGTGAATGAGAGTGATCTAAAATGCTGGAGTGATTAAGCAGATCATTCTGGAGGTCTTCAATTAAAGAAAATGACTCTCTGTCCTCATTACTGCTTGTCAGTTGAGGAATTTCATTACCTGATGGTAAAGTTCCATCCAAGAGGGCTTCAAGTTGGTTTTCCAAACTTACAGACAAGCTGGTTGTTGGTTCTAAGGACACAGGAGGAGGGGCCATTTGGATCTGTGGAGGTGGACGGGATATCACTGTGTTCACTGGCATTGTAGTGATGTTGGCTGTTACTGGTCTCATTTTAGATATGGGAGATGGTTCTTCTTTTATTGGAAGGGATATCTCTGTAATAAAAAAACCTCACTGTTGAATTCAAAAAGATAATGACATAATATTCTCATGCTTAGAACTTCCAGCCCTTCTTTGCCCACCTGGGGATGCATCCACAGTGAATTAAGTGCAGTAACAGTCACTTTGCTGCCCTACTCACACACAGACTCTGGCAAGGCCTCCATGAACAACAGAGTATTGTTAAAAAGTCCCACAAATCTGTTTTCAGTGGTAGCTCAACCAATTCACAGGAGTATTGATGAAAAAAGGAACGTATTTCTAGATGTTACCTTAACCTCCCTCATGTTTCTAGTTCTTCTCATTAACTGGAATCATTATGGAACCAACACATTGCCTTGTCTAGAGAAGATTACCCAAAGCAATTTTCAATTTCATCCCTGTTTAGCACTGTCCACATTGATTAATTAAAAGTCCATGAGATGAACTGATGTGATTAAGAAGCATTTATTCCAATTCTAGAATCTAGAACTACACTTCTGCCAAGAAGTTCCATGTAAAATAGTGGCAGTAACAATAATGGGAAATAAAGCATAAGTTCCAATTTATTCTTAGATGTTAATAAAGCCCCAAAATAAGACAGACAAATATGCAAATAAATCCTCTAGCACAAGTGATATTCCTAGCAGCAAAAACATACCTGACAATATATTTTGTGCAGGTTTTCCAAGCAAAAACCCACATCCTTCTCACTCTCCTGAAGTACATTAGTAAACGAAACATTTTTCAGTGCAGAGCTTACTTACATTAAGTGCAAGAGCCCTGAATGTTTTACTTCATTTTTCATAAAGATGATCATTAACTTAGCATGAGTTGTTGAGTACACAAGTTACTTATGTCAGTCTACTGACATTTTCTGCAGGTGACTTTGCAATTTGCTTTGAAAAAGAAAAAATACTCTGATGTTTAGAATATGGCTGAAGTCTTCCAGTAGCCTAGGGAATGCCTGCCTTGGCATTCACTCCTGTCAAGATCCTTACATGACAGTAGTTACAGACCATTCTGTTAATTGAATCACTTGGCACCACAGCATTTCCCAGTATTGTAATGGCTTCTTGGTCTACTAAGCCTAATTATAGCTGAAAGCCTCCTTCTTTTATTGCTGAGCCACTCTGTTTATTACTTCAGTTATTTCAGTGCCTTTCTGATAGCTCCCTTATTTTAACTGACAGAAGTGACATCAATGTCTCTATGTAGTTCATGCACACTTTTCCCAGTATTGTATCTTTGATGTTTATATTCAATAACACATGGTTACATTTAATGAAGTTTTACTGCCAACATGCTTTAACTCTTACCTTATTCTATTCTTTGTATAATTTCAATAAACATGTTATGGACTTGCTCAGCTTTTCCAATTTTGATAAAGTACGTCTGTGCTAACCTAAAGTGTTATTTTAATCATTTGAATACTGTAGAGATTATTGTAAAGATCTACCTGAGCTAATTTGCAATCATTGAAGTTCCACAGCAGATAGACTGTATGTGTTTTGGTAAATGTTTTCTTTAATAAGGAACTAAGCAAACTTTCAGAAATTTAGTTTCATACAGGCTGGATAGCTTCTAACTCCTGTTCCTAAAAGAATTCTCATTTGATTACAGCAGCGAGTTTTTATTACCAGGTTTTAAATCTCTACATCACACAGCTGTCAATGAACTTACCTCCACTCTTGATGAGAATATCAAAAAGATCATCCATCTGCTGGCTGTGTGCACTGGAAATCTGTAGTGCAGGAGAATAGGGTTATTCTCTTTCACGTGGTACTCTTTCCTATGCTCATTGTTCCTAGTTTCTCTCAACTGTATGTAAGTACTAACCTATGATAAAGGCTAAAATGCTTAATATGAAATTGTCTGTCTAGAAAACAGATACTTTGGAGAGACATTTGCAATCTCTATGGTTGTACAGAGGAATAGGGAAGAAGCATGACAAAGACTTCATGAAGGCAACCTAGGAGGGATGTGCAGAAAGCTAAGGATCAGGAGAGTTACTGACCCCACTTTGTACCAGGGTAACAAGAACTGCAGCACTCTGGGGTTGCAAACCCTGCTCTGTTGTCTCTCAGAACTAGCTTTGCATGGCCATCATGTAAGATGATTTTATTAGGTATCTCTGGGTTTTTTCCCAATTTGAAGATTTATGCTCTTTTATTTTTTTAAGTGGGAGCTTATTTCTATTTTAAACAGCCTAAATAACTGAACCTTAAGCAAAAAGTAACAAAACCCCCCACGAACTCACTCATTCAAAAACAAGTCTAGAAAAAGTGGAGACTTTGATGAAGGTCTGAAGAAGTGTTTTAAACCACTGCTTATACTGCAGGGATGGGAAGTGATTTGTCCTCAGGAGATCTAGTGGGGAACCCCTGCCTGGCTGGTAGTGATAGAGTGACCTGTGTGCCCTCACTGTGGGGATGTCCCACACATGCCAAGGACACAGGAAGGGGCATTAAGCACCCCTAGCTGTGCCCAAGATCTGCCACCCCAAAAACCCAACCAACACCAGGGGCTACAAGGTTGTAGCTTTTGGCATACTTCTGAAACGCATGAAATTAGGGATATTCATTAGTTTTGTTCATAAATTTCCTCTGCTACAAATCATCTGAAGGCTAGTTACTGTTAGTAGCAATAGCAGCATTATCCCAATTAGATGTATCACCAGCTGGGAACTGTAAGACTTATTTACATATATGCTGCTTTAATAAAAGAATAATGAAACAGGACTCCTGTAGTTAAAGGCAGCTATGAAACTAGTAACAGAGTATGTTAGAAAATCTTGACACCAAAAAAACCTCAAAAAAACCTAAAACGAGCAATGGTTTTGGTAATTGTAGAGAAAAGCTCTGTTTTTAACAGTCTAAAGAAAACCAGTACCTCACGCTGTGATGGCTGCACATTGCGGGTCTGTTTTATGGCCTCTTCGTAACGAGGAGGATCTTTAGCCTTGGATACTGTGCTGTTGAAGAGGGGCTGCTGAACAATGTAAGGCTGGGCTTGAGATGGAGACCCAGGCTGCGAGAAAGAACAAAATTATGACTAAATAATGTGATTTAGTGAATTCAGGATGTATCAAGCGCTACAGATTATTCTACTGGGTCACAGCAATCTATGTATTAGCGTAATCAGAGGGATAAAATAAGTTTCTTTCTCCCTTCCTCACACATATGCACATATAAGCATTATTAAAATCTACAACACATTCTTCCTTGAGGGAACTGCCATATGTAAATAGTTGCATGTTATGTAAGAATAAGAATATAAACCTGAGCTTTATGGAAGATTGTTGGGATATCCTTACCTTGCTGGGAGCAGCAGGTCCATTCTGCACAGACAGCACCTGATTACCACCAGGGTGAATGTTAGAGTTTGATGTTTTATTAATAAAAGTTTGTGAAGGTGTTGAAACTGGTGCAGTCTGATAAGAAAATACTGCATTTGATGTGGCAGGTGGAAAAACCTGAAAAGGATTAACAGGTCAGTCTCAGATAGTGAGTTTTTATTTTTAAGAAAAGGTAACATTGGATAAATTACATTAACGAAATATAAGACCTTTGTTTCTAAAATACTTGCTTGTTTAAATTCCCTATTAAATGAATGTTATTTAAACTGATTTTTCCTTTCAGTGGAATAATTTCTAAATTCAGAACACTTAGTCTCTGAAAAAAGCTTTGTGCTCTGATACACTTTCATTCATCACTCATTACTAAAAATATTTTCCTTCAGTTTTCTGGGAAGCATGAGGAAAGTGTATGGGACAGTTTAATAGCATATCCATGATTTCCCCACCTAGTGGACAGTTAATAACATGAGCTTATTTCTGATCTGATACTAACTGTACCTGTATCCACACTTGCCCTCACCTGCTGGTTTTAAGGCAGAATGGTTTGTCTGTGCCATATAATTCTATTTCATTTTTGAAGTAACTACAGGTGTCTACGAGGACTGAGGGATAGGCAAAAGATAAAACTGATGAACATGGGTATCAACTATAAGTTTGGTTACTATTAAATTTTTATATTAAATTTTTTATTCTTCAACTGCCAGTCCACATACTCATTGCAAATGATTCCCAGCAGTATCCTGCTTCTCATACTTGTGAGTTAAAGGGAGATGAAGAGAATCTACGAATCCATCAGCACATAAGACTCTATTAAATTCAGTATCACCCCCAAATACCTTTATGACAAAGGTGACAAATCTTAGGTCATGGATGGAGAGAAGCAGATCTAATGCTGAATGCATGAGCGGTGTCCTGATCTGCTGTATTTTATCAATATTTTCATTTTGATATAATGGGGCAATAGCAGGCTGCAAACTCTGCTGGGAACTGTGGATTTTATGACAACTGATCTGAACAGTGGGAAGGACTCGAGGGTACAGATCCTGGTTATGTCCTGCAGACATTTCCAGGAACTTGGATGCAGCAATGGCCGCAGTGGCAGCACGCTGCCAGTCTCTGGCACAAGTACATGCCTCAGAATGACTGGAAAATTTCTCTATAGGACCTGTTTGAATTAAAAGGGTAAGATTAGCCCCTCACCAAATCCCAGAGAACCTGCATGAAATCTGCTTTTTGGATGTATGTCATCCAGTTTTGACTTCTGGGAGATAGCCTCAATGTCCATGAAATGAAACAGATTGAACAAGCAGTCTGAAGGGTATTGGTGCTCCTTTAGCTGTGTCCCCCTTTATTAGCCAGCTCTCTAGAGAATGGCATAGCACAATCGTGCATCTTCTAAGATCTTATCTGGAACAAGCCCAAGCAGAGGCAGATAAGGTGACACTGCTCAGGTACAATCCCCAAATCACAGCAGAACATGGGGTTCATGATGCACTTTTGTAAACTGAAGTAAGAACTCTGAAGGCTGAAATATAACAGTTACATACTATACTGTAAAAACTATGCTCTTCATCTTGGAATTTAAGTTGTGAATTATCTGTCCCTACGGGCAGGCTGAAAAGTAACAGCAGGCCCCTAAGTAACAGCAGCCCTACAGTCAATAGCAATACTGATAAGGATGCAATAAAGGTCCAAAACTAATCTCCATGTTCTTAATAATAGAGCCTGGAAGAGGCTGAAAAAGAGGAGAAAACCTTTTATTTTGTGATGACTGGTGCTGATGGGTTGATATCATTTCCCATAGGAATGCGACTGGAGTGGCAGTCACAACAGTACATCCAGTGCTGAGGATAATCTGTTGGAATGGGGCATTACAGAGCTGCTTGTTTTCGGTAGAGAGGAAGAGAAGGATCTCTCTGAATCATACTCTGCATTCCTTAGGAGGAGGTATGGTAGGGTTTTGACTCACTGGAATTACCATCCTCAGGATCTGAGTCCATAGCTTTCTTCATAAGGAGGGATGAAATCAACAAGGAAAGTAAGAAAACCAAAATTAACTTCTATAAAGTAATATATCTCTGAAGTCATAGGTAAAAGCTTTCTCTTAAGAACTGCCTCTGAGAATCTCCCATTTAGAGCCAGAGGCAAGTAAGAGAAACTGACTGGAATATAACTGGTACAGACCACGTGTGCCAAGCGTGAGTAGGGATGGAGAAAGAGTCATGCCCTAAGTGTACCATTAAGATAAAAAGTCTTTAGACAATGTATTTATTTGCAACTGAAAAATCAAGTCCTCCACAGACTAAGATTTTGGAAAGAGAAGGGGTTACAAGCCCACTGTACCACACAGAAAAACACAGTACAGATATTAGGTCACTTGATCATTTGTATGTAACACAGATGACACATAAAAGATTCTGAAAGCACTGCCTAGAACTAGATTATACAACTATTTATCTTAATGTTTATTGCTGTCCACAAACCTTTCTGATTTGTTGGGTCTGACCAAGTGCATGCTGCATGCTGGTATTTTGTTTTGATTGTGGAGTATGCATCTGAGGTGCTGTCTGCACCAGGCCAGAGGAAGAAATAGGAGCAGGTATTTGTGATGGGGTCTGTATTCCAGCTTGTGATTGAGCCTAAAGGATGAAGATAAAATATTTACATTATTTGTATCTCAAAGTACGTTAAATCATGTAAAAATCTATTGCACACCTTATGCAGAATAGCAATAAAATGTATTCTGGGAGTGATGAGTGTGAACTGTACAGGAAACCAAACTGTTACAGTGTTTGGTACTGGGGGAATTCCCAGCTAAAAGGTGATGTTTATTTTGCCAACAGAATTAAAGACAAACTGGGGGGAGCCCAGCAGATAATGACGAAAATAACAGGGGACAGAGAGAGCATAAATCAATAAGAAAGGACTGTAAGAACTGGCTTGAGTAACCAGAAGACAAAACTGATGATGCAAGAAAAAGGTTGCTCTTAAGACCATGGTAATTTTTAATGGTCAACGAAAGGCAAGAAGTGTGTCCAACCTCATGAAAAAAAATTTAAGTGGTAGTGGAAAACTTTCTGGAGTATTGTTGAAGTAGAATACCAGGACAAGCTGCTTAAGGTTGTTACAGAATTCTAGCAGGGTTTTAGAACAATTTACATGGAGAGCTGGTTGTGTCACCCCCTAGGAACAGTTCTTGCACTGCAGACTGGGGCCCATCCTCACCAGAATTTTCCATCCCTCAAAGATTGCTGCATGTGCTGCTGCACAGGCTTGCAGTAGGCCCACAGCATGCACAACAGCCACGGACACACTGCAGATGGAAGAATATTTTGCTGCCATGATGGGTGGCAGGGGAAATTCCAGCAATGCCACTGGGAAGTGCATTACTGCTTAATTCTACCTCAGACCAACAGTTACACTGATGCAGCTTGGTCAGATTACTCTTACACCTCTGTATTTATAGCCTGCCTTAGTTTATGCTGTAATTATTCACTACCTGTAATCAGCCTAGAAATAATATTTGTGTAACCATGGTTTCTTTTTCCAAGTCCACAGGAGAGTTCTGCAACCTGGCATTCACATTTTAAAATCTATTGAAGCACCACCACACAAGGCAGTTCACATGTTTTGCAAACAGGGCTATCTCAAAATAAAGTACTGACACTGTAGCTCTCTATTACAATTTGCAGTTAACAAAATGATGGTATATGCTACTATAAATCAAATTCTGCATGGAGGCAGTACATGGTAAGACAATTGCTTTTCAGGAAAGAGTAACTGGGAACAAAAGTTGCAGAGAAACAAGTATTAGAAGCAGGTATTACAAGATCAACTCAAGCTTTTCTACTGTTTCCCTTAAACAGAAACAGAAGAAATCAGGCATTTCCTAAGCCTGATTTTTAAGTTAATCTTACAAGCAGCACATTTACCTATTTACCTATTACACTAAGTAATGAAACACTGCCATGAAGGTTACGTGATAAAAAAATAGAAACACCCTTACCTGCAACTTGATATTTCCAACTGGTAACTGCACTGCAGTAGCAGCATTCGGTGCCTGGATAGACAGTGGGAGGAGCAGCTGGGCAGTTCCTTGGGTAGTTAATAAAGCTTGAGGCTGGGCAACAACTGCAGTTTGTGGCTGCCTCTGTGGACTAACATAAAACTGAGAAATGGCATTCTGAGGTTCAGCTTTGGCCACAGGTATCTCCTGCTTGATAACAACCGCCTTTTTGGCAACTGGGTTCTGGCCAGCGGTGTACACTGACTGTCCTAAGGAATGGCTGGCTACAGGTACAGACTGACTTGTACTGGAGCAGTCAGCAGGAGCAGTTTCATCTTTGACAGCAGCACCAAACTGCTTCTGTTCCAAAGCAGCTGAGTTACCAAAAGTCTGAGACTGTTGCTGTTGTCCTCTTTTTTCAACCTCAAGTTGCATTTTCAATACCTCCACAAGTTTTTGCTCTTGTTCCAGTTTTCTTTTGAGCTCTTCGATCTGCTTTTCTTTTTCTTGAAGCTTGCGGTCCTTTTCTGCTACATCGAACTCCATGGTTGAGATGCTTCCACTGCTGCGACTCTGATTGTCCTCATTTGTGTTTGCTCTCAGTGGAGAAGTACTTAGGAACTGGGACGGTGACATCATGGTCATTTCTGGGAAAGTGTCTGCCATACTCGTGTCATCTGTGCTTAGACTCGACTGTTCGGAAGGAGAGGGAGATACAGGCAGGGGAGAGCTGATGTTCTCAGTTTTTACTGCTTTGCTGCCAGATCCAGTGGATGCTTTTTCTGGAGGGAAGCTGGATGTCGTACTAGCCACTGGTTTATTTAGTGTGGCAACAGGAAATGCCACAGTCACTTCCCCAGTGTTACCTGTGGCCCCACTAGAAGTGGTCACTGTCACAGAGGTACTTGTAGCAACCCCATTGTTGTTAAGATCTTGGTAGGTTTTCAGACGCTCAATAAGGTCTGTTTTTGTTCCAGACACTGGTAATCCCCTCAGTTTCAGCTCCATTTTAAGCTCTGCTACCTGAAATAAAATAAAATGAAACACTACAATAAAAAAGGAAAATATTAAAAGTGGACTGATATGCATTCTTATTACATCTTAATAATGAAAATTATTTTCGTTAGCATATTTGCTATTTATTACACCTCTGGGTTCTGACAGCATGTGTTATCTATGAACACATTTCCATGACTTCCTACTTACTTTAGTGTTTAAGTGGCCAAAATCTCAGCAGTGTTCAGGTGTACAGTGAATAGTAGCAGACTGATGATGCTTTTTTAATAAATATTCAACATGGAAAAATGCACCTACAGCTCCAGTTCTGAGCTAAAAATCTCTGAAGCAAACCAGCAGACAACTGCAGCAGTGCAGATAAAAGCAGTGAGCAGCAGCACGCTGAGCCCCTTTGTTACACCATCAGGACAGACAGATCTGTTTCTGAGAAACTGTATCAGGTCAGTTGATGATTCAATAGACCCATCAACCACAAAAGGCTCTCCTGCTAATTAGCAACCAAATAGTTACCCTATGTGCTATGTGGGTTTCTTTTACACAGACAGTATGAGCAGTCAAAATTACTTTCTGACAGAAAAATGTTCTCAGTTTTTTCCAGTAAGCTTAATGACAAAGTAAAGTGCAAATATGTTGAGTGTAAATTTATGCTGTGCTTCAAAATATCAGTTAAAGAAAAGCAATCACAAAGAATGGCTTCTATTTATCATAAACATGCACCACAGTTAACTGCAGAGTTGGGGCTCTCTGCATGTTAAAGCTGCCTCTAATAGAACAAAAGGTAGTGACCTCAGCAGTATTTCAGTACTCAGCCAGCCTAGAATTGAAGTTGGAGGTATTTTTTATTTGGAAATGATGAAAAGTCACAGCAATACATTTTACATCTCTAAAACCCACTGCAATTTTATGTTAAATAACTCCCTAGCCAATGACTATCAGCTGTTTCCCCCAGTCTAGTACCCACTACACTTGAAAAGTGTGTTTTAATTTTTCTCTTTTTCAACAATTAATTTCTGAACTCTTAACCAGAATGGATTTATTGATACAGTGGTAATACCACCACCAGCAGGTCTGCAAGGAAGGCTTATGTTAGTGTTACCACATCAGCAAGAATACCAATAAATTGTGCAGAAATAGGTAAGTGAACAGCTTTAATCACTGCAAAGCACAATTTCAGGTATTAACTTAAATATATTTACAAGCTTTTAGTTAAAAAATTAAAGACTGGAAAAGTTATTTCAAACACTGTTGTTTGAATTGCATCTTATAGACTTATTTCATATTAAAAGATTAGCTTTAACCTTCCGAAATTTCTTCTTTTTATCACTTCAAATCTAAAAAAACCCTCCCTCCCTCTCACCCCTCACAAACCTTGGTAAAGGCAGAGAGAGAGGAATTAATTGCCCACTAGATGTCCCTACCCTGCCGCTGAGGTTTGGCACACTCCTGCAGCTGCTGAGTCCTAAACCCCACAAGCTGCTTCAGATTTGTCCCTCAGTCTTTATTCCTGCCAATGTCTTTCAGAAGGAAGAAGATCCCATGCAGTGCCCTCACAATGCAACCTGAACAGACCACACAGTTTGAGGAAACTACACGAAACTGCAGAATTTAGTGTTCATTTTCAGATGATGTGTTGAACTCTGGTAAGAAGATCTTTTCTATTCTCTTTTTTACAGTCTTATTTCTATTTATAGCAATGACCTCTCAGAATATGTTTTTATTCGGGCATCTTTTAATTTATATTGCTTAACTAAACCTCTTCACCATTTACTGAAATTGTCATGAGGAAATTACTGCTCCAGTGTTCAAATCTGCTTGAGCTGAAACTTCACATGAAGTGAACCTCACAGTTTACCTAAGGTGTCATAGTGAGTGACCTATGCAATGTGTCTAAAATTCCTCCTCTTCTAATTGTTTGGGAAAGAAATGTCATTTCTGGAATATATGCATATAAAGAATCAAATATTTCAGTCCAGGAGAGCTGTGTATGAAAACTTTGACAATCTTATTCTAACCAATTAGGAGGAAAGGACAGTGTTCATTGGTACAAATTACCAGGCATATTCTCGATAGTAACAGTTCACAAGTTATGAATTACAGTAATCACAGGAATGGAGAAATTCCTCTTATCTTTTACCTTCAAGTCATCCAAGCTGGAAGGCAGAGGACCTGGTTTCCTGCTAGGAACATTGCTGTTCTGTCTTGGTGAGCTGGCAGCTGATGTTGGGGTACTGTTGTTCAGAGTATTCAGTGGTGAATTCCCATTGTTGCTCTGTTTGTCATTCAGTGGCCTTCAAGTAATAGGAAAAAGAGGGACAAGAATGTCAATGCTAAATATATTATGTTTTCCATCAAGAGGCTGTGATTCTCAATCTCATATCTGTTAATAATAAAGTTAATAAACAAATTAACTTTTTTTACAAATCCGTGCTTAATCTAACACATTACTATAAACTATTTTCAGTAAAACCAAACAGACAAGAAAACACAGGGTAGTATGATGCTATTTTGGTTTGGTTTTGCAGTTAAGAATACCAATTTATGCTTCATAGTTTTGATTATTGTCATGGTATCCTTGAAGAACACTATGGACTGCAAACTCAGTTTACACAAATTAATCACCAGCCAAGGCAATTAGTCAGTTTTTTGTCTGGTATCAATAAGCACCCCCAATACTGAACTCTGTGCATCAACCGTGCCAGAGACGTCCAATGTTCACACACAGTATGGGACTGACATAAAGCAGTTCACTTTGAAGATGATGCATTTTTATCAGCTGCACTCACGAATCTCATATAAGGATTGTGAAGTAATTGTAAAAAATTAAAAATGCCACCATTTACACTAGGTACCATAAGTCAGCTCTTTTACTTCGTTCAGCTGATTTATGAAGAAATGTTTCTGAAATGTCACTAAATGGAACATAAGAAGCGTGGGCAAGCAGGCAGAAACATCGCCAGTCCAAATGTTAGGATACATGGTAATTATAAATACAACCACAGATGGTAGCTTCAACTTTTCTAGCCTCACTTGCTGAAGAAAAAGAACTCAGGGAAAACTCATTTGAAAAAAACAGCTGAAAGTCAATTTGAATTTAGGGTTGTGTGACTGTGGCACGTTACACTTTAAGCACTTCTAGGAAAAGATTGGCCTTAGATGATGAGGATGAAACTCTGCAGATATTCAACTTTTTGTTTTGTTATGGGGTACTGACAACTTTTAAACATTTATTTCTGACTGCTTCTACCTATAAATCAGTGAGTGTACTTCTCACTGTTAAAAGTGCTAAACATCAGTACTAATGAAGGGCTCATATAAGCATTAGAGATGAGGCTATAAACAACAGACAGATCTCATAAAATTTAAAATGACTGTTACATCTTATTTGTAAACTGCAAAAATACAAAGAAACCCACAAGAATAGCATATGTCTTTGTTAAAGACATGGTCTGCAAGCTTCTCTCCTGCTCTGCCTACCTATGTCACATTTGAGTGAAAATGGTGTCAAAACTTTGATTTTGCACAAATGCTTTTGAGTTTCACAAATATGCATTTGGTCAGGAATGCATCTGACAGGTAAGATGTTCTTCTTCCAGGTCACACAAAAATAACTAGGACCACTTCAAGGCCTATCAGACTTCAGGAATACTAATAATACCCACAGTGATGCACAATGCCATTTAAAGTTTCCTTGGGTTCCAACTGTCTCTTTAATGCTTGCAAACCACGTTTACCTCTAAAGCCCTAAGCCTATAACTGATGTATATGTTTTTCTATAAGGACACAAACAATGCTTCACATACTTCAGCGGTGCAGGCAGAATTGTCTGGTAGTTGTAGTGTTGTTGCTGTTGGCTCAGGATCTGCAGCTGCAAAAACAGTTGCTGCTGTTGTAGCAGACGAGCATAGTTGGAGTCCATCTGTGGCTCATTTTTCTCACCTTTCTGATCAGGTGGAATATATTGATGATATTTCAACTTTTTCACCCTTGGCTTTGGTTCTTTACATTTCTTGCTCCGATGTTTATCATTTGGGTTCTTTGGGTGGCTTTGCTGTTTATGGATGAAAAAGATTGAAACAAAACCACAACAGATGTCACTTAAAGCAGTTATGCATGGCTCAGAGATGCAGCCTACCAGAGCACTTTTACTGTAGAGAGCTGCTGAAAACAATCCTCCTTGAAAACACCCCCAAATGAACCATCCTTGGAAGGGTATCATACTCCAGCTGGCTTATCCCCTGCACAGGTAGGAGTCATCAAATCACAGTTTGTGAATGGTTTTTTAAAGGTGGCACTGCTAAGGAATTCTACCTGTCCTTGCAAAGAGGCATTCTTCTTAAGCAGGTAAGTTGAAAGCCACTTAGTGGTTTGTGGAAGTAAAAGCCAGAACTCTAAATTCCATCTGTAAACATCTGAGGTACTTAAGAGGACTAAAGAGGACTAAAAGCATGGATGGAAAATCCTATAAATTACAGGCAGCAACATCTTCATCAGCAACACCCCCTCAAGCTCTTTGAAATTATTTTAAGGGAAAAACTGAAGGCAGCTACCTAATCATACAGAAGGTATCGAAGCAGAAATGCTGTGTTGATCCATGCACATTGACTACACAGACAGCCTCTTTTGGGGTGTATCTGAATTTGTCATTGAGGTCCTGCATTAAGTAAGTTGGTACAAATCCAGTGATTGGAAAGGATATAGCCAAAGTTATATTAGAAATTGAGGATGCCAGAGGTCATCCTCGTACATTTAACTGAGTTTATTTCATGCAGCTAAGTTGTCTACGTACATATATTCATGTAGTCTACATACATATATTCATAAACACAGCTGAAGACAGTGAAGTTACTGAAATGAAACATTACAGATACCCAAAAGACATCCCTTTCTAACTGTATTTGAAAGGGTTTTCAATGCTGCTGGCTAAGTCAGTGCAGAAAAGAGAACTGAGTAGGTTTTCTGATATTCAACAAGGATACAGAAACTTCTCCCTCACAATGCATTCTGCTTATACATTAAGCCAGCCAAAAAATAGTTGTGGAAAAGGAGCAAAGCTGTTCACTGCTTTGGTTAGAAGTAGACCATGCATGCAGTGACTCCCTTTCTACTCAACTACTCAATACAAAATTAGATTAGAAGGCAGATAGAAATAGAAAGCAGAACCTCTATTGCAAAAACCTATTGTCCTTATTTCTTAAAAATTTCCATAGCAATGTAATGTATAACTCTGCCTGAAAACTTTTTTCAGCTGTACTGTAAGGACCTCTTGGAATAATGAGCTGGTCCCTACAAGGGTTACTGGCTCACCTGAGCACACAAAAGCTTTGAGTGCCCAGCCCAGAATGCTCCCCTGCACAGCAGCAGAAGTTGTTAGCCACAGGCACTGTCAGGTTACTTGTGTGGTTTTCCATTAAGCACAGCACTGTGTGTTTAGAACACACAGATGAACAGTGCTCTCCTCAGGGGCCACAGTTCCAGGGACCCACCTTCACTAACGTTGGCCCAGGCTTTGCTGCAGATACAGTGGTGGTGGTCAGGGTGGTGGCAGCAGTGGGACGCGTCACGGGCTGTTCGATTGTAGAGGGAGTTTTGAGGAATTCAGGAACTGGAGAGGTTAAAGGTGGATACTAGTATTAAAAAGATATAAGGAAAAAGAGAAACATTAAAAACATCGACCACCTTAGTAACTGGAAAAAATGTGAAAAAGTTAAGACAATTTACTATCATGTCAAATTCACAAAATATTTTTCAATATGAGAAATGGTGAAAACAGAACTTTTACACGTGTACAAGTATTCTAAAAGGGCACATTTTGGCACTCTTCAAATATAGCAAATAAAATAAAATGATTTCTTACTCTGATTTCTTATTAGCTTCAAGAAAACACTGCTTCATTACTATAAAATTGAGGCCTTCAGTATTTTTTGTCTGTTGAGTCAGATTTTTGTGTATACATGGAGAATCTTACCACCCAAACAAGCACTGTCAGAAAAGCATTGCTTTCATAAAGGTCAAACTTCAATACACACAAACAAACTTGTTGTTTCAGAATGATCATGCAACAGGACAGGAGGTGTATTTTCACCCTTCCTGTGGTATTTTCACAGAACCCCACCTCTGACTGTTCCAGGAGGTGTATTTCTTCTGTATCTTAGGCCAGCAGAAGTGCAAACCCAAACTTTGCTCATCTTAAATTTTTATTGTGCTGAAATTGGTTTGTGATTTTAAGTCTTACAGAAACCTTATGGTTTCCTTCTGTGGTGAGTATCTGTTTCAATATAGACTCTACATAAACATATCTCAGTCCTTGTGTTCCTAGATACACACAGAAATTTTTACTCTTTACTCACAAACAGATTTTTCATTCTTTGATTATCTTTACCTGTTACAGGTAACTGTGCTAACAGTTTTCATCAGTCTTTCTTGGATACAAGTAACTGAAAATGCCCAGGATATTCCATGTAGGGTCTCACTGCATCCTTACAGTGGCATTAGCCCTTCTACTGGAGTCATCTCTTCTGACAGTTGTACAGAGGATGTTCACAGTAGCTCCCTGACTGCACTGCTGAACACTGCAGCCCAGCTCTCTTCCTCCCCAGTTTTCTCTTGAGTTAGGAGTCCCCAGGTTTCCACATTTCTTTGTCATGGGAAGAAGGGGCGTTGTGTATTTTTCCTTCCAAGAACTATTCATTCCATTGGAATTGCATTTCTTTCCTAAAAGCCAAATCAACTGGTTCTTTTTGCATAATAACAATCCAACTGTGTGCTGACTACGCCTTCCTACTTTTGTTAGGTGACCCATTCTTATGTCCAGCTTGTTAACGGTAACATGAAACCAGAATTTCCCAAATCAACTCCCACAGAGCACTGGTACCAGCTTCCTCTCAGCCCAGGACTTCCCTTTCTGTCTCATTTCTGGTAATCTCCATCCTCATTTTCCTAATGTTTAATATCATCCAGTAATAAATCCAGCCAGATGACATCTGTTGCACTTCCATTGTTTAAGAAAGCAATTAGATCACCTAGTACACTGTTCCTTTTATAAAAGCCCCTTCTTTATATTCTTATCAGTAAGCATCCTGCTTCTTCCAGATTAATTCCAAGACCTCTATTCTAACTAAGTCCAACAGGTACTTTTTTATGTTTCATTTCTTCCTGTACCTTTCCCATATTTTTCTCTGAGACTGCACCACAAAGGACCTAATTTGGTACATATTTTGCAACTCCGTGTCCTGGTTTGTTTGTATTTCTGGGATAGCAGTTCCACAGCTCCCAGTCTGCATGAACAGAGCTCTCCAACTTTTGCTTACAATTAATTTGCAATAAATTTCCATTTTATCTTTGTGTTTCATTTAGACATTCTGCCAAGAGGCAACTACAGCTGACTTCCCATAACCCAGCAAAACAACAGTGGGTTTGATCCCTCTGCCTTGCAGCCACACAGAGGAACAGCTCCTAATGATCGCTTTACTAAATAGCAGCTTTACCATGCCCTCCCTGGTAACTGCAGCACTGTGCACATGCCTGTCCTGGGCTCCTGTCGGTTTATAGTGGCATGCTAAAGATACAAATGCTTCTATTTTTATATCCAAGTTGCAGAGTGTTTGCTCTGGAAAACATCTGATATCTGCAGTGTCTGTTATTTGCTGGACTTGCACAATAATTGGGAGGGGATGTTAGAAAGACTCAGCCTTTAAAAAAGGATTCTCATGATGTATTCCAACGTATTGTATCCCTGTTGCTATCCAGTTTAAAAGGTTTATTCCAGTTACAGCAGTAAAATTTTAAAAACCATTTAGTTTGTCTTAGAATCAAAGTATCAAGTACCATATAACCATAAGGCACAGAGGAATTAAAATGACCTCACGATTTTCAATATTTCTTAACTAAACGTCATTTTAAATGTTTGCTATTTCACTTATTCATTGCATTGTTTTGTACTATTCTGATCCTTCTTGAACCCAAACAACTTGACTTCAAACATACTATTTAGTAACCCATTATAGGTTAGGAAAACAAATCCATGATGACAGCATAGCAAAACTCTTCAAAGTGGGAAAGTTAGTAGATTTTTTAAAAGCCCAAACAAAACCAAAAAACCAAAAAAAGCAACCACCAAAACCCCAAATTACCTCTTTTCACACTGTGTGAAAATCATGGTGTTAAACATTTTCCTCTTGCCAGAGAGTAAATTATTTTTCCTTACACTAGTCATTATCCTAACCTACACACAAAGCTTTTTACAGACTTCCCAATTTAACCCGCAAGTGTTAGATGAGGCAATGAACTGTGTATGTAATTTACTTTATATATTTTTAAATTCAAAAACATTAGATTTAACAGGCCTTGACTTCTTGATTACTTCATAAACTAGAAATTATTTAATTTGAACAGATCCCTATTTCCAAATAATATCACTTCTTCACCTTTTCTGCCAACAAGACTCTAGCAGGTCAACAAGCTACAGAGAATATATTAAGAAAACAATTATTCTATGCAATCAAGCAAAATTCTGTTCTTCTTCAAAACAGCTGTTTTGAAGACAACTGTTTAATATCTTCTGAACTGTGAATCCCCCAATTTGATCTCTTTGGAGCATGACTAAAATGCCTGATCCTTACCAGATGCAAGTACATTGGGTTAAAGTAAGTTTTAGGTCATCAGTCAACAAGAGCTGAAGTTTCTCAAAATTATGTTACATCCTCTGAACTCTGGAAATGTGTGGAGGAGGAAGCCTTGAAAAGAACTCTGGCTGCACTTTGCTTTATTCAAAACATTCTTCGTATTTTTTGTTGTAATAAAATTTAAAATTTATCAGAAAAAATTAAAAGAATAAAGGAGCCATTCCCTGACACGTCTCCTGTAGAGAACTGCTGTGCTGTTATTCTTTAATTCAAAAGGTGAGCATCTGTTTTGTTCTGCAGAAGAGCAGCTTCTCATTTTAGAGAACTTACGTTACAGAAGTGGCTGTGATACGAAATCCACAAGCAAAGGCTTGAAGTTCTATCTGAAGCCCTTTTTCAATCAAGTTCAAGTGCCTTACTTTTTGTTTCTGCAATCACAGATCTCTCTTGTACTTCCTACTTGGAAAGCTTTTGGCATGTATTGCTTTGAGTATTTTTATTTAACTCTCCATCAGGAACCTAATTCCTTACTCAGGAATCTGATTTCATGTGGTTTGTTTTCAATTTATTCAACACAAATTATGTTCTCTCGACGTGAAACCCAGCACACAATCTGTATGTTAGGGAACAATGAAATAAAATGGATGTGCTGTACTTTGTGTCCAACATTGTTTCTGAATATGAACTTTGCAATACTTTTTCTACCTACTGTGGTAATAAGAAAACCAAGGACAATAATACAGATCCTGAACCACTGTCAAGTGTCCATGGTCATAAAGACAATGTAGTCTTTGGAGCATTAACAAGAGCTGTCCTTTTCTTACTTATTTAACAGTTGACTTTTACATTACTTCAGTAAGGAGCAAGCTCTCTAAATCCTCACACATTTAAATACTCTGCTATAAAGATAACTTTTTTTATCTGCCATGATACAATTATTTTCCTTTCTTTGTAAGTACCTTGAGAAATACCAAAAACCTCAAAGAAAAATCAACATAACTGTTATTTTGATTTCTTAAATAGTAAATTGCTTAGGCAGAATTTTAGAACTATAGGAAAGTATATTTAAATTATGTGGGGAACCATTTTTAATGGACTTTTCTGAAGATAATGGAACTGACATCAACTGTTGTTGTTTCAGTTAAGTTTAATTCTGAGTTCAAGACCTTGCCCAGAAGGAAGACAGACATTAAGTAATCAATAACAGCTGGTGTAAACCGTGGCCATGACCTTTTAAACAACTTCTGGGAAAGCTGCAGATCTTCTGTGGGTCATAATGAATTTCAGGGAATTTATGGCTTCACTGCAGCCTATGGGAATTTCATCACTGCCACTCTATGCACTCCCAGCCAGAAAAGAGAGTCCCAGATACCCTTCTGTAGCAGCAGAGGTATTCATTTTGTGTGAAACTATGCCCCATTTCTACAGTGCAAGACCAAAAACCATATTGTGAAGATTTTAACATTTAAAAACTGTACCTGTGTTGATGTAGCAGCATTTGGGGTTATAGGTGAGGGTGAGTCACTCGTTTTTGGCTCACCAGGGGAAGCTGCTGAACCCTGGGATTCCTGGCTGGCTGGTTGATCTGGGGATAAAGCATCACTGCTGTCTTCATCAAATGAGAAATCATCCAAAGCTTGAGGGTAATTCTCTTGTCCAACTGCTAAAATGTTTACATAGAAAGAAACAATGTTTTTTTAATTGCACAAATTTAGACATTCATGGCAGAATTAACTAATTGCTGGAAAATGATCAGTTTTCAGCAGTCTAAACATATGGTACCTAAGTATTTGTTGTGTTATTAATATGAGAGCCATATTAAATCATATTCAAGGAATTAATAAAACCAATTGTGGAGCAGAAGTGGTTTTAGTAAGAGATTAAAAGGTACGTTCAACAGACGTGGAGTGAACACAGACACCTAGACAGGCTGAGGGACAGCCACAGATGTTTGATTACTTTGTAACCATTTTTATTATAAAACAAGTATTTTCAAAGTTACACATAAAAATAGGATTACTTTATTTAGATGATAACAAAGTTTAGGTCTCAGAAGCTGAAAGAGTAAAAGCAGTAATAAACTTAGCCTATGTTATCTTCTAGTGAACTTTACCCTTAAGAGTTAAATAATTTATTTTCCACAGTGCCACACAGATCACAAACAGAAGCTGTGGGACTTCTACTTGCCTATAATGGCTTCTTTCACACTGGAGTCTACAGGAAGAATATTTTTTTCCACCAGTTCCATAGGGCCAGGTCTCTGAGCAATCTTCTCATTCAAGTCATCTGCCAGCCGAGCTCTCTTCAGTTTCATCTGAGTGGCCTGTAGTGAAGGCTCTGCAAAGGTCTCTAAAAGGATTTATTGATTTAAATATTCTGTTCCAATTGTTCCCCAATTTCATGACAAACAACATTGTCTTGTCTTTGCAATAACCATTCCACTTATATCAAAAGCAGTCAAGTATAACAGGTAACAGGGTAACAGTCACGTTTATGAAAGGTTCTTTAGGGCCAGGGGAAAGCACAAGGCTGTCAGGTTATTTTAGGGCAGGAGTAGAAACTGAAGCAATAGAAACACTCCATGTACATACCCCATGATATAATTACCATTATAGATTAAGAACAAGATGCAGTAGCAAACAAATACACTGCTGAAAATACCTTCACTGCCACAGATGGATCTACTACTACACAGGTTTAGAATACAGACTACCACAGACACTGTGGAAGTAGAGAAACAGAGCAGATAAACCCTTAGAAATAATTCCCATCCAAGTGTAATTCAGTGAGACAACTGAGAGCACAAGCAAACCCCAGCTGAGGGCTGGCCCAGAGCTGCACGTACCTTCCAGGATGTGCATTCTGACCAGCTCCGAGCGGTCCGGCCTGCTCCGGATCTTGTGCTTCAAGAAATTTTCAGTCTTAAAAGAAAGGAGAAAACACCATTGACTGCTGTTCACTTAAAATCTCAGAGAGTTTGACAGAACACCTGCATCCAATGGATGAATAGCTCCATTCAGATGGTTGAGCAGCACTATCAGAGCACAGGCAGTGGAGAGGTTCCTCCTGCTTTGCTCTGTTTTCCTAGCACTTAAGCAGGGCTGATGGATTTCCAGCTTCCCCAAACAAGGGGGAATGCTTCTGGATTTGATCCCATCCCACCACATAATCCCAGTAGTACAGGTTTGGTATAGAAAAACTGCACAAGCATAATTTCCCCAAGTATCCAATCCTTAACTGGAGGCAGCTATGTGTTAACCCCCCATAAGTTTGACCCCACACACTGATCTGTGAAGGCTCAGAGAAGTTCCTCTCAGATTTGACACACATATTTTATATTAATGCATTCTCCCAAAATAAAAGCACACATTATTACTGTAATAGTAAGAATTTTTCTATGTACTCAGAGAATTTGGTATCACAAAAAAACAGTTCCCCATTTCCAGATGTTAATTACAAGTTTACACAAAGTAGTTTACCCTGGCTCGCTCCAGGCTCTTTATCTGCTCATGGAATGCAGCTGGACTTTTCAAAGCTGTGAAGGAAGAGAAAGAGTTAAACTGACAGGAAGCAAATTTTGAAAGAAATATGCTAACCAGAATGTGTGTATGGGTGTTTAACACCACCTCAGAGTTGTGTTTGCGTCTGACCAGACTTACATTTGATTCGTGCTACTTGTATCCACCTATATTTAGCAGAGACGAGCAATACTCCTATATAAATACCTGGAATATTTGATTTTAACTGATTATTACCATGAAATGTTAACTTTTTCACTATGTACAAAGGTGTTTGTTTATTATCAAGTGTCCCACTGTGGAAATTTTATGAGATAATGTTCAGAATGCCAAAATGCCAATTTATTTAATTTATTGCACTGAATTTTCTGGCTGTACATACATCACACTTGCTGTTATTAGAGAGAACTGGGCCTTCCCTTAAGAACTAAGTGTTGATTTAAAAACAAAATAGAAAAATATAGAGGCCCTAAACGTTCATCTTAAAACAATGGTTAGCTCCTAAATAACCAAAAAGAGTTAAAAAACCACTCTTCACCTAGAAATAACATAAATTGTAGAGTGCTCCATCTCAGTGCTATCCACTTAGAGATTCTCCATGTTTTCTGTGCACCCCTCATTTGGCAACCTTTGTCATTCTACTCTTTAAAAACTGCTGGTTTTGTTATTAATGTCCATTCATTTAAGTAATCCAGTTTATTTAGTAAATTAGTCATAATTATTTAAATACAGAACATAAAAGCAGACTCAGACTATGTCTACAAATCCTTACATTTTCATCACAATGGCTATTTTAACTGAAACATAATGTAAGCATGATGAATTTACTACATGCTCACTTAGGCTATCAAAACCCCCAAGTCTTTCCAAATGCTAAAGTTATTTTTAATGATCTCAAAGAAATGCTTATCTTCAGTATTTTACATATTCTATTCATAATTAACATTCCAGAAAAACAAATTCCTAGAAGTGAGTCTTACGTGGCATGATGCCCTGGTCCACCAGCTGTTCTCGTGTCCGTCTCTGTTGCAGCCTCAGCTGAAGTACTGACAAAAGAAAACATTCATTCCTGTGTGAGCACAGGCTCCTCACAAAGTGCAACCCCCCATTCCAAAGATACCAAGTATTGCAACCCTAGAAAAACTTTTTGCTGTGTATTCAGACTGACAGTAACCCCCAAGAGCCAGCCTAGGAACAGCTGCTCCTAACACAGTTCCTAGGGACTACTCCCATCCCCAGTTCCATTGGACCTTGCTGCTTCTCCATCTCAGCTGATGCCAGGACTGTGTGTCCCAGTGCACCCACATTTCCTATCAGCCAGGCCTCATGAGGAGTGCTGAGCTTACATCAAGAGAACAATGAGGTAAAAAGAGTTTATTTAAACCACAAATTGGAGCCCACAATGATTACTGTGCCTTATTGCTGTATTATTACTTCACTGTGCTGAAGTACAAATGATGTTTGCAGAGCATTTTAGAAGAAAAGCTGTGTCTTGTTGATTGTTTCTTCTTAAGGGTTCTGACTGTACATTTAAATAAACCTTGCTGAAACACAAGAAACTGAAAAGAAGCGGGATTTTATCTGCCTTATTTAAAAATAATAAAGTGTTACAATCAGGAACACACCTTATTCTCTCTCTGAACATCAGAAAATGTTGGGTTTTTGACTGAGATACACGTTATCATAACTATTTAGAGGACAAAATAAATCCAATACTGCCAAAAGTGGAAAGACAGTTTATAAAGCTTGAGGTAACTTCTTATGTTTAATTACATTTAATAAAAAGTTTCTCATTGTTCCTTTGTGGGTAACCAGTTGTGGCATTTATTGAATACTACACCAGAAACCACAAAATCTGGGGGACGATGTCGACATAGAAGTTTTATACCTTCAGAGACTATGGCTTTTTGTTGGGGGGAAAAAAGGAAAAAAGGAGAGTTGTTTCTTTCTTCTACTCCTCCCTTCCCCTTGTTTCTATATCAATTTATCATAGTGCTTCATTATCTCTTTGACACATACAGCTACTATCCCAGAGTGAAGCTTCCTCTTCTGAACAAGGGACAGTCAAGAGACAAAATAGATTAAAGATGTAATATTTACATGCTGAAAATCAGACTTGAGAGATTATTATGGGTGTATGATTATGGTATGCTGTTCCTATTGTATTTCACAAGGAAGCAAAACAAGCTAATGCATTGTCCAAAACATCAAAATGAATGTAATTTCTAAAAAATTAAGCTAAGGACTAAGTTCATTGTTTCCAGTATTTAAAAGGAACCAGCTTATTTCCTGTTCTGCAGTGCAGGAAGGATATTCCTCTGGCTAAAGCATTAATACCGGGAATAGCAAGTTCTGAAAACAAGGACATTATTTTCTTGTGTCACACAAACATTGAGAGTTCAAATACAAACATTTCAGGGCTGTGGCACAACAGATCTGTTCAGACTTTACAATATTGTGACACAAGAATCACAAAGGACAGAGATGTGAGAATGCAAAAGAACAACACTAAAATGTAAACTGATGAAAAGTCATTCAAAAGGTATTGAGTTCCTCTGGAAACTTGAAAATACCTGCTTTAAGTAGGGCATTGTATTTTCCAAATAATATTAATTGTGAGAAGTCAACAGAAGAATAACTTTATATTAGTTTGGTTTTGTGTTCCTTAATTTCCTGTGGCTCCAGGTAAGCCATGACCTCTCCTCACAGGTAGGTGCAAACTTTACTGCCTGGAATCCTGTGCCAGCTTTACTAGACAAGTGTGCATTTGGAAATCATTCCAATGCATTTCAAGCATACAGGACAATTTTGTCATGTTCAGCTTCTAACCCAGGGGTACATCACAAGCCCACAGCGTGGAGAAACTCACTGACTGCAATGGTGCTTACAGGAAAGCAAAAGAACTCTGATATGTTCCTTGCTTACAATCAGTAAGGTAAGAAAGCTCAGAGTCAGCCTTAAAATTGTGTGTGCAATCCTTTTAAAAAATATTAAGTAAGTTTTACCCATCCAAATGATGGGAAAGACAAATTTATAAGCAGGATGGCAAGATTACTGTATTCCAGTGTTTTTGTACTGAGTAGATTAAAACTTGTCCTTCTTCTGTTCTTTGCTTAAGCTATGCTTTCTTTTACATCACAAGGAGACTGTTACATGGCTAGAAAATCACGTCCTGCTCTGGGCAGGAATCTCATCCATGCTAACAGCTGTATTTGGTCCAAATTCACACTACACTTAAATTTGACTTTCTTGAAATACTGAGCAAATGACAGATGGGCCTACCAAATCTTTACCTAGTTACAGATCAGTTTTAAACACATGCCTCTTTATTTCAGGCCCAAGGTCTTCGAGAAAAATTATCTGCTCCAACATCAGTGATGTCCACAGCAGAGCTGATATATATGTAGGCAAAGTAAGAAAAACAGAATTAGTATTTCTTTTTCAGTTCCATTACTTGAAACACAGTGGATCAATAAGTGAATGCTGGCAATAGCACAGCAGGTGCAGAAATGTTAGTACTGCTGTGACTCATATACCAACATATCATAGGCAGGTAATCAATTAAGAAATAATGCATTCATGGTGATATTCCAGATTTCTAATATGTTTTTTTATTCACTTTCTTTTTCACAAAGCTTTCTCATTAAGCCCATTTTGTAGGTGTAGCTGATTCAGCTATAACTACCTAAGCATTGCTAGAGTTGTGCTTTCAGTATTAGTAATCACAAGTGGGAAAGAACATTATTATTGAATATATTATACTGAACATTATTTCTAAATATAAATGATGGGATGCCCTGCTGTTAGTTTAGGAATGTATCTATGATTTGTGGTTTCAATTATGATCAGATATTTGGCTTAAGCTTTGCAGAAAGACTTAAAACTGAGCCACATCCTAAACAACATACAGGGTAACAAGAGAATATGCAGTGGATTAGAGCAAAAGGGAGAGAAGAACAGTAAGAATGCACCTGCACATAAACCTTATGTGCTCATGTGTGAAGGTTTAGCATTTTTTAAGAAAAACAGGTAACAAACCATTCTCATCTCTCCTAACATTCCTTGTCTGCATATCATCTGTTCATCTACGCTGGGCACTACAAAGCAATAAGGGAGGATTTTTAAGTTGTCCCATCTGTATCTGGACAAGTCATAAAAACAGTGAGAAGATTGAGAAAATGAGAGATACAGAAAATATAGAACATGTAGCTATTCACTTACTAAATAAATATCATGCACTTATACATTATATAATAAGGAAAGGACAGCCTGTAGCATGACTAATAGGAAAGCACTGCAGGGGGAATGCTAAAGAAGAGATGAGTCATGAGTTAGAGAGATGGTATAAGATAATAACTGAAGATTTTGACTTGACCAGAGCAAGGAGGTTAAACAGAAACCAAGCTGGATGAAAACCAGATGTTTGCTTTTGCAACCAACTGCAAAACTAAGGTTGAAAAAGTGTTTCCTATCTACACTTTTTAAAAAGATAAATATTGAACAGTTGAATGCACTATTAAGAAAATTTTCAAATAGAAAGTAATTGTGAATAAAATCCCTAAATATATTATTTTTTAAAGTTGGAAAGTTAAAAAGGTTTTGCTATTCCAAAGAAAATCCATCAGGAAAAAAGCCAATATTGATATCTCTCTAAATGAGATCTAAGGATCTAGAGGATCTAAAATACTTTCAGCCCCTCCAGTGACAGAAAGTGAAAAGCAGAGGTGTTTCTAAGGCCTGTCTGTGAGTTGTGTAACCTCAGGCAGGCAGAGCACACCTGGGCTGTGGGTCAGTGTCAGCAGCGGTCACAGCACAGCCAGGAGTGCCCGTCCCAGGGTCTCTGTGTTACAGACAGGGGGAACCTGCACTGGAGGGGAACCTGCACTGGAGGGGAACCTGCAGGGCTGTGAGGAAGGGAACAGCACTGAGGTCTGTGAGAAGCTCAGAAGGAAACGAGAACTCACAAGAAGCAGCTCCAAGAACAGCCAGCCCGACAGGAGGATGGGAGTCATGGAAACTAAATCACACATCTTCAATAAGGAAAATATAATGAAATTATCTTCAGAGACACGGATGAGCCATCTGAGAAGTGCACTTATGGCAGAGAATCGCTCATTTATTTCTGTGAGAAACTATCTAGAATAGAATGCAGGTTGGTTTAAATCTAACGCCATTAAAGCTAATACAGACTTTGCTTATCATGTATATGGAAATCCATGGAGCAAGAGATTCCTAGAACAGTCAGTAACACACAGAGTGGGAAATCTAGTAAAGCTGGATGAAATAAGGGGACACAGCCTAAAAACAAAAATCTAAAAACCATTGAAGCATTACCCAAATACTATATATATATATATATATAAAACTACTTGTTCTAGTGTGGATCAGGATTTGGATTTTTTTCCTTCTTTTGTTTTTCCCACTCCCCTTTATTTTAAAGAACAATTTACAGACAAGTTGTCATGGCATGTGAGGAAGGGAGAATTGAAAAGCCAGGAGGTGGAGGTACTACAAAGCAAAGCTCCCCTTGAAGTAGAGTCTACTCAAATATTGTGTTTGACAGATGGTTCTTATCAGGGTAAATCCATTCAGCTTGTTGCCAGATAGTTTACCTTTCATTTTTACGCTTTTAAAACCAGGTAGTTACCTACATAACATCTAAAATCATAAGAAATCTCCAAAGTAAAGGCACAAAATTAACAAATATTTACATATGTTGATAAACTATTAATGTTAATATTGTTCCTCCTATTTAAAGTAGAAGTGCAAAAAAAGGACATTGTTAACACCACTGAGAAAATGTAGTTGCTAGAAGACAGTACAAATATTTTGCACTTCACATTATCTGGCAGGCATCCTCCTTCACACCACTGCAACTCTAAAAATTGTCTGTGAACTGCTTCTGAATAAAAGCCATGCATGGAGAGGTCAGTCAAATTCCTGCTTTGACTGAGGGAGGAGGGAGGATATTCTTCTTTATTTTCAACTAAGCATACAATTTTAACACTTGAACACCAGATGGAGAGATTCCAAAATTTTCATGTGTTCTCTTAAGTCAATAAAATGAACGTTAAAGCTTGGATAGCCTATTTAATACTTACTGACAAAACAAAAAAGCATAATCCCTCCTCACAGTACGAACATCTGGTTATCTGACTCTCAGAGTCAGCAGAAGTCTTGTGACTGCACTGGAGGGAGAGTTTTTGCCAGCACAAAAGCTGAGTGCCAGAGACTGGTGCTCCCACTCTCCCAGCTCCTTCCAGTGTCAGCACACCAGGGAATCAACACTTCCCTGAGCCAGGGGACGGAGATGGTGCCGCAGAAAGGGGAGCTCACCCGCTAACCCATGCCCGTGGTTATGTGCAGGTTATTTCTGTAAAGCAGCGCCTTTTACAAAGCCAGTGCCCTGCTCTCACACAGGAGACCTGCTGGGGTCCACACACACTGTGTCCCAAAGGGCAGAGACTGAGCAGAAACAGAACCAGCAGCTTCTCAGTCTCCTCCAGAGGCACCCAAGGGGTGAGAGCAGAAGTGCCACACACAGGCCCTTGAGCAGGCACAGCACGTTCTGTATCAGCCTCGGGAAGGCAGCAAACAGGGTGGTCTGGGCACGTCTTGCTGTGAGTGGCAGAAGGAGTGAAATAAAGTGTATTATTAAATCACCTACAACAAACAGCTTTTATCACAGCTGAGCAAGGGATTCCTGTTACAAGTCTGTAACGTGTATCCTATAGAAGAGCAGTCTCAGAGTAACAATACATAATTACAAGCACTGGAATGTAAAGAGGCCAAAAATAAATTGATAGTTGTCCTGCAGGAACAATGCTATCTCCACTGACTGACAAGCTTTCACCACTGCTTCTTGCCTTGAAAAAAAACAGAACACATACTGTGCACAGTTCCAGCACTAATAATTACACATCTAACATAGTTCATTACATCGCCTATTCATTTAAGATCAAATGTTAATCTTATTATAGAAGGTAGTATGAAACAGTAAATAGTTGTTGTAAATTTCCCAATTACACAGCTGAAACAAACACTTCACCATGGACAAGGGGTCCAGCAGACACCACACAGTCCTTTCAAATGGCAGCAAGAAGAAAAACAATGCATCAAGATATTTTAATGTTCTGTACGTAATCACCTCATTATTCTCTCAGAGTTCAAATCCAATGGATATTACCTATTTAAGCTCTTAAAATTGCAAGTAAAAATGAGAAAATGTAATGTCCGACATTCCTGCACATCCCCTTGGAAATTTCCAAGAGCACAGAAACTCCAGCGCAGGCTGCTAGGCTGGCTGCCATGGAAACAGACAGTGCTGGGAACGGGGCCGTTTCCTTTACACCAAAAGCTGCTACACCGGGAGCCTCCATTGCCTCTGCCAGCTGCCAGCAGCGCTCCTGCAGCCCTGGCACGGCCGAGGCACCGCGGGCAGAGCTCCCGGCGGGCGCCGCACCGCACCGGGCACCGCGGATGGACACGGAACTGTCCCCTCCCTGTCCCCGGGCCCGGGCTGCACCAGCTGTGCCCTCAGCGTGAGTGTCACCAGCGTGCGGCAGGGAATAGCGCACAGAATTCCATCGGGTGAATCCGGCAGCGATTCCAGCATCAGCCCTGTCCTGCAGCTGTTACAGACTGCGGAACCCGAGCACTGAGTGCTTGCTCTCTGTGCAGCTCAAACCCTGCATCCCAAACCACGCCTGCTCCCATACAAAAGTTCATTTTTTCAAAACACTGTAACTTTATGCTAGGTTAATCTTCCAGAGATAAGTTTTACTTTCTCCTGAGTGGAGATTGTTTCCCTCTCAACTCTATGATGAGGTATTGTATTCTATTTATTTTAATTTTTTTTTTTCCCACTAGTATTTGTTCTGTGAATAAATAAAAGTAGAAAGTATATTTTGTACAGTAAGTAAAAAAAAGAGCAGGTAATATGCAAGGTCCATAATTCAGGAAGGTTATGGAATATGGTAGTTGCACAAGGTATTACATATTCCACCACTCCAAAGTCAGAAATTTGTTAATATAATGTTCACTTCATTTATCTGGCATGTCAAAGAAGGAGAGGAGAAAAAACTATGAAAACAGCTACCCTTAATTTGTTGGAAATTATTCTAAGTAAGTTGTATGGGATTTTAAAGATAAAATGCATTTAAAATTGTGGCACTCATTTCCCATCAGCCTAAACATGGTAATACAGCATGTTAAATACTCTCAGTTTTAAAGCAAAAATAATACATCACCAATTCATCTTGTAAAATAAATCAGACATCATCTTATCATGGATGAATGCCTTCAAAACTTCCGTTCCCGGATATAATTTTAAAAATTAACTATTTTATTTAGTTTCACTTGCTTTTGTTTTAAAAAAATCCTTACTTACTTGTTATATAATTTTAATGTTTTTTTTCATTATTGTATAAGCAATCTTTCTGCTAAGACTATATCCAAAATAATAAAGAAAAGTTGTAGCAGCTCTTTTGCATATTCATTTTAAGCAATTATTCAGTCATACTTCCATTTCAGCTCAGAAATGTACTGTGTAAGTGTAAAGTATGTGAGAGGAGACTACCGAGGGCCATTTGAGATAATCTCTCCAGAATTCTGGAGGGAAGCCCTGCAGGACCTCCAAATCTCTGAAATGATACCACTGTGATTTAAAGCTTTTGTCTCTAGTCAGTGGTGACACTTGGGTAAGTGCTGCCAGCAGTAACAGCATCCACTGAAAGCAGAAAATGAAAACCTAGATGGCAAAAAGAGCTGCATGTAAACTCAGCATTTCAAACAAACATGAACTATAACAATATCATTAGCTGAGAGGCTTAAATGACTAGGATATAGGACAATCTGTATTGTATCCTATTGCTATGGAACATGTTGCTTAGAAACAAGCCAGAACATACACAAGCCTCCAAACAAATTACTGGGATGTCTGCTGGGATGAATATGTATATATATATATGCATGGATATGTAAAAAGCAAATCTATACTTTTCATGATTCTGTTTAAATCTTTAAAATGAGAAAAATCATGGCCATCTTGGGTGAGAAGTCTCAGTTAACTGAAGATTACATTTACATTTTTTGTAAAATTGCATAACTTAAGTATATTAACAGTAATATTTTATAAATCTGCAAGTATTGCTCTGCTTAGTGCTGACCTCTGATTTTTTAAAAATAATCTGCATTTTCTCAAATACCACCATTAGCCAAAAAGTGTACTGTCAAGGGACTCATGAAACTTGAGTTGAAATTCTACACCTATTACAACTTCCTTTGTGATAACCTGGAGTGTATTACATGGAATGATGACAGATGACTTCCAGCCAAGCCCCCTCATTGTCCATGCTATTCCCGGGCACAGCAAACAGAGCACACCCAGCAGATTCCCCAGCTCAGCAGAGCACACACAGACTCAGAGCAGAGGAAGGTGCATTGCTGTGACTGCCTGCCTGCACACGGGGGTGTGAGCAGTGGGACTGAGCCAATCTGCTGCAGACAGCCCCAGACCTGCAGATGCTCAGCGGCTGAGTCCAGCTGATCACAGGGACGGGGAATTGCTGCATTAGGGAGGACCCTGCACTAGAGGCTGAGGCTCACACGTGCTGTGTGGGACGTGACAGGAAAGATGAGCCCCCAGCAGGGCAGCAAAGCAGACGGTGGTTTCAGAGTGTGGTTTCATAACTCACTATGATCTAACACAGGATCACCTATGAAAAGCAATGGTCTGTGACTCCCTCCAAGCCCAGCTGCTCTGCAGAGCTGCCTCCCGTCAGGCCTGTGCCCGGGCCTGGCAGCACCATGAGATAAGGGCTCAGCAACCCTGGTCACTGATGCCACTCACTCGGGGCTGTGTGATTCCCAATGCCAACATGAGACAGAGGCTGGCAGCCAGCAGGGTGGGAATACACCTGGCTCTTGGCACCAGAAGTCTTAACCCTAACCTTCTAGAAAAACTTCAAGAAATCTTACTGTTGCCAGAGCAAGTTTTTTAAAAGCTCTTGGTTAGCCACCATAATCTTCTAACTGTATACAGATTACACACAAAATCAAATTATACACCATAGTCTTGGTGTACTGAAGTAGTTAAGCATGTGTTTATTATAATGGTATTGCAATATATTTATTATTCATTTAAGTGCTACACTGAAGAAGAAAATTCTGTGGAGTAAGTGCTGATTTACTTTTATGACATACAATTATCCCCCTGACATTAAAGAGACTGTTTATGTTAGAGTTTAGCATAGCCCTGCAGGATCAGTACATGGAATTTACAGAGCTTCCTTTATTAACAACAGAATAACACCTTTTTCACCAGTATTTTTTCTCATTATCTGTGAGATAATTATTATCTGTGAGATAATTTTTTTCATTATCTGTGTCTCAAGAAACATACCTGACAGACTGCCACTGCTAAGGGGTCATAAAAACATCTCCAAATACCAGATAACACAACTTAGAGCTTTTTCTTTATAAAAAACCCCAAACCAACCAACCAACCCCAACAAACCAAGAGCAGATTCTTTACAATGTCAGGGCAGGAGAGCAGAAGAGGTCAAGAGTATCAGCAATACTCAACATGCCAGCAATAGCAGGAAGTCTTGAATAAACAACTCTCATGCAACATGGATTTGATTGCAAGAGATGAGGGGAAGAAATCCTTCCTGACTACACCTGGTAATCTGTTTCTCAGGCAGCACAAAGACAATTCCAGTGCACACCTGAGAAATCCACTCATTCCACCCCTGTATCCTGTTTCCAGCACTTGCCAGTCTCCAGTTCCTCACAAACCAGTAAATTTAAAATGCAAAACAAAACCCGGAATTATGTTTCAAGGTGGAAATAAAATTTCCTTCCTGGCTAGGTTTTATTTTATTATTTAGAGTAGCCTACAGGCAACTGGTAACTTTGAAACTCAGATTATCATGTGAAAAATATGGTGTCAACAGAGATCCAAGCTCTTTTTAAATCCCACCTAAGCACCAGACTGATCTGTTTCACCAATTTAATACTGTGTCTTCAAGAGCTCTGCATGGTCATACAGCTCATCCCTCTTTATACTGAAGACTTCCTCAGCTCTCTCCAGGGCTGTCAGAAACCTTTCAATCTGCAGTCCAGATATATACCCAGTTTCTAATATCTGCACTGTTTGATGACACTGAATCTTCCTTATGCAACTGTATGCACATTTAAGGCTTTTCACTTGAATTTTCCAAATGTTTTGGTTGCTTACTTGACAGTGCTACAAGATGCTGCAGGAGGTACAGTCAATGGTAGAGGAATTTCTGACAAAGCTGTTTAGTTAGCACTGTGTGGTTGACCTCAGAGACAGAAAATATCTTTGTTTCTTGCTCATACAAAAGGTAATTTTGATCAGACAGATAAAAGAAGAACAGTTCTCACAAAAAAAGCAATATGCAACAATAGTATCTGAGCTGTTTACAAGAAAGTAGGGTAATTAAGAGGACTACCTCCCATGCTACAGGATGCTATAATGTGCATCAACAGCCTCAGCAAAGAAAAAATTCTGCTTTGCTACCTAAACTGCTGAAGTACTTAATATTAATTTGCAAAGACAGTGTTAGGGGTTTTGTTTCCATCAAAAATCTCTTTCCTTATAAAGAAATACTAAGTTCAAAAAGCATTCACCTCACAGTTCTCTTAAGGTACTCACTGCTGAAGGAAGCACTGTACTATCTAAGGCTTTTTAGATTTATCAAACCTGTGGAAAGCAGCTTATGAAACAAAGGCACCTTTTGAATTACTGGATCTCTACATACTTCAGCTGGGTTTGCCAATACAATCACATTTTTAATTTTGGCAGGTTTTACAATTCACATATCATATTTTTAAGTATTTTTGTGTCCTAAGGAGGAAATGTATGAGAATTCATGTGGCAAAACAGCCACATCACTTTAAGGAAAAAGAAAGGAGGAGAAAAGAGGAGGGCAAAAAAATGAAAGAAGGGCAAAAGTTAATTTAGAAGATACTGTTCTGTAAAATAAGATGTCTTAAAACTTATGTTTTTAACAAAGTAAGATATGTTACCTGTAGTATTATTTAAATAGGATTAACTGACAACTGCAAGGGAATTTTTTAAAATCCATAAAATATCTGAACTACATATTTCATAACATTATAAACTGAAAACGTGAAGCTCTGTTTTAATCTTTCTAGATGTAAATCAAATAGATTTGAAGTGTTTTCAATAATTCATTCTATATACCACAAGAAAGAAAATTATTGTTTTTCTAAGCTTTGGAAAGAGGAAAGGCTGGAAGATGAGATCTTGTAGTCAATCAAACTCTCAAGAAGAGGTTCATTATTTTAAACATTGCATTGCCAAACTTGGGAGAGATAAAAGGATAAGCACTATTCACCGGGGAAAGTGAAAATGGAGAACAGGTACTAAAACACAGAAAAGGAAGCCAAGACAGTGATTATGGGAAACAATTATATCTTCTTTTATGCACTGAATAATTTAAGCTCTAAAATATTCATGAATTTAGACTGGCAGAGTGTCCCATAATTGCAGGTTTTTTGCTGCTCTGACAGACCATCATTACTGTAATGTACATTCTTTCATCCACTTTCTCCATGACTGACATGCTTGGAGAGGCCTGAAGATAATCATTACCGTGGTTACTCATTAGCACACCTACACTCCCGGGTTTTGCCGTGTTTTTCTGCTCTTTATTTCTTGGTAGCCTACCCAGACAGGTTTTGTTTCCTACAGCACTGCCCACTCCTCTGGCCCTCTGCCCCTCCTCGCTCCCTGTCCCTCGGTGCTGTCCCCAGAGCCCCTGTGGCAGCAGGGCTTTCACCGGGCCTGTGCTGAGCTCCCGAGCAGGAGGACACTGCTGCCCTTTCCTTCAGTCTCCAGCCAGTGCTTTCCTGCCACAAAGGAGCAGAACTGCTCTGCCCTCAGCCACGGCCACATGCAGCAACACCCAACCTCTTACTACCTTTGTAATCATTAACCTTTGGTATCACTACATTGCCTAAAAATCAGTCTTTTGTCTAGTTCTAACTAAAGCTAAATAATGGCGTTTTAAAACTAACCTGTCAGGTACTGAATTTAATACCAGATATGAGCGATGTTTTTGCCATTTAAAACATTATTAATGTCCAAATTAAAAAAAAAACAAACAAGACCCCCAAACAAACCCAGCATTTAAATTCTGAGAGGCACGATCTCACGTGTAACTCTTGCCACCACACCAAGGGAGAAATCCCTGAACTACCAGACAATTGAGAGCTATCTGGAGGAAAAGCCAAGGCAGAGTGCTGTAAAAGGAAAGCAGGAATTCTGTCTACTACAAATACAGTTTGTGTCCTATTGATTAAGAAGCTGGAGTTGAGCCCAGAGCAAGAGCCTGGTGTGTTAACTCCTACCAGTGTCAGACTTCCAGAGGTCTCCTCCTCCTTCGCCTGGGCTAGCTGGGAGAATCCTGCCCGCCAGGAGTAAAACTATCTCCCTGTCTCAGCAGCATTACTGCCTCAGCCTAACAAAGATTACTTTAAATCAATCCGTATAGTTCCATTTGTCACCTTTAAATTATATATATATATGCCTGTACATTTTATCAATTTAATGCCCGGTTGAAATCCAATCATTTAAAAAGACATAATGTGGTTTGAAAAGCACACATCTCAAACTCAGAATCTAATCTTATTTAAAGTATGAGGGGAGAAGGGAATTCCAAAGAAAGAAAAGAGCTGAGAAAAGCAGTGTTGAAAATGAGATAGCAATATGTCTAACACTAAAGGTTTGTGGGGTTTTATTTTGAAACGCTGTATTTAATGACATTTCATTATGTTTATTTCAATAATGACATTTTGAAGCACTTTGTGCAGTATTTGCATGACAGTTTCAGAGTCCTTCATTAACTCAGCACTAAATGATCCTCTGAAAACACTACTTGATCGCTCATTTTCTTCATGCAGTTCCTATCAAGCTATCATCATCGTTATTTTACAAGTCTCAGGTAAAATTTAAATTCAGCTTTTAGAGGGTTTTTTTCAGAGGGAAAACAATACCTCATTTAAGGTACAAAAACTCTTCCTGACCTACAGCATCACATCAGACATGCTGTGAACTGAACGTGCCCAGGACTCCTGCATTCACTGTCCCCCAACCAGCAAGTGACTGACCTTCCTTGAGACTTTTCTGGCTGTTCACCTCAAGGCATTCCTTCTCCTTCAGTGGCTTCAGATCTCCTGCAGGTAAGATTTCGGAAAAGCCCTGCTGCTGTTTCTTGGAGCTATCGATCATGGTGAGAATCCTTCAGAATGGCAACATCCAGCACCGAAAAAACGCAGGCCGCAGTGGGCAGCGGTGCAGCGCGCTCCGCACGGGGCCCGGCGCGGACTCCTACGGCAGCAGCCCCGGCGNCCCGCAGCCCGCTCTCAGCGCGGATACCGAGCATGTGAAGCAGAACTCTCCAACCCCGCCTCTCCTCCCAGACGGGCACTCCCCCTGTGCCTTCAGCTCCGCTCGCTTCCTCTGCACATTGGTGTTTCAATCTGCAGCTCGGTGGTCAATCATCTGACAGAGAATGAGTCAAGCGGTTAAAAATAAATCCAGCAGTTGCTGGAGCAGCATTCGCTGATACCTAAGACAAACTAGTGCTGAGGGCTCTCTCCCTTTCCCCCGGCGTTCTCCCTGCCCCCACTCCTCGGAACACTGCTGCAGGCAGCAGAAATTCTTCATCTTTGCCTGACCGGCACATTCATTACTCATTAGGTTTCACCAGTAAACAAAGCTGCACAGTGCGTTTGAAAAGTTAAGGAACCTTCCCACCCACCCAACCCGGGGTCTGGTTCCAGAGACATTTATCTAGCAGAGGTAACTGGGAAAACGAGTGATTACTTCCATGCCTTTTCCCTGCAGTATGAGAGACTGTTCCTTGTTGTAAATAACTAAAGCCCGAGTATTTCATTATTTTCCTTTTTGCATTAGTTACACATCTCATTATTCCCAGCAGTTTCAGGAGTATTTCCTCCCACAGCTTCTGATCTGCCATTCTCTGCAGCATATCCCATTTATCTTACATGAATCATCAAGTTCAGTGTTAACCTGGAAGATTTCAGGGAAATGGATCCCCTCTAATTACCTGGCATTGGCCATGAGGGAACAGCAGATGAATCTGCATTTAATTTCCTGTACTTAGAGAAAATAAACTCTACATAATGTTAAAGAGTCTCTACATGTCAACCAGGAACTCTGGCAGGTGTATTTTCCCTTCCCTTTGGCCTAAAAATGCTGTCATCGCACACATTTTGCACATCTCTAATTTGTATTTTAAATCCTTCAACCTGAAATTATAAAGGACATCTCCATTCATATAAAATGTTTCACTTCCATAGAATCAGGTTTGAAAATATCTCTATATATTGAGATACAGAATTTCTAGAAGTGGAAACCAGAAAAAAACCCATGTTTTCCTCTTCGGATCTTTCTCCCAGACAAGTCCTGAGCACTGACTCTTCACCTTGACAGTGCTCTCCCGGGACAAGTGACACCACAGGGTGTGAAGCTGCCTGACCCCGGCAGGATTTGGAAGCTCTCCCTGTTTGCTGCTGCTGGAAAGGGAGACCTGGATCTGCTCCCGACTGCAGCCTCGGAGCCCGCTGAGCTCACCAGGCTCCAGCAACCCCTTGACATGTCAGGAGCTGACAATACAGGCAAAAAACTCTTTGCAGCATGAATGATTTGAGGCCACTTTCCCAGCCTAAAAATCAGTTGTCTGAACATCACTTGTATAAAAATTATCAGCTTAAATTATGTTCTGCTTAAATACAAGTTACAGACTATTGCAATGCATTTGCTTTTGCAGTGATTTTTACTGAAAAAAATACTGTGGAAAAGCTCCTTCATAAATCAAATTAACTTCCTCACTGCCTGCAGCTGAACACTTACTGTGCATAAGAAACAAAATTACTGTTGAGAAACTCCACCCATTCAGAAAATAAAACCTCAGACAACTAGAATACAAACACATACTGCTTAAACTTAAACACCCATTAAACTCTGACACAGTCAATAAACAGAATCTTACACACTTGCTGATACCACAGATTATAACTCCACATTTTTCTTGTATCAAGAGAGAAGTAATGGTTTGGGTGGATGAATTATATTCTAACAGTGCAACAATATGTAACAGCAGAAGTTGTTTTATGGAAAGGGTACAGTGCACTTCACACACTCTGAACTGATTTCCCAATGATTCAGAAAACAGAGTATTTTGAAATTTTAAAAGTTCCATGCTCTAATGAGGAAGTGTGTAATTAAAGAACCCAGAGGAAGACATTTCCTTCAAACACCATATTTCTGAGGCAGTTCTATCCACGCCTATCCATTATAGTGCTTTATATAAATTGAGAGTGCCCAGTGCTCAGGTGAAAGCTGATCACAGTAACAGCAGCTGGGTGGGAGCAGTTCAAGCTTTCAGGAGCAATTCTCTTGTTCAGAAAGATGAGTTTAGCCAGGAGTTCGTGCCATCCACTCCTCCCCCTTTCTAAGGGCAGCCACCCCACAACAATCGGTGTGCTTGGAGTTATACCTTGGATTTTCCTTCAATTTCACCTCTTAGTGCAATACAGGCTTAACACAGAGATGAAAATTTTAAAAGACCTTTAAGAGGTCAGATCAACATCTCAAAAGTAACATGCAAAATCTTTAGTAAGAAAAGCAGGAATTACAGAATTTATGAAAAATAAAAATGAGGACATTTTTGTACAGACTAGGAGAGATGAATGGTCAAAATGATGCTGTGTATTTTCTCATGTAGCCAAATATCGCTGTTGCCAATAAACGCTATACAATACGGAATAGTTGACTGAGGGCTGATATTATAAATGAAGACAAAGAAAAGATGCCTTTGAAGAAGAAAAGAGTTCTGCTCCAGATTCAGTTATACTGTGAATATTGAGAATATCTGGATATTCTGCTCAGGGAGAAGTTTCTCTTAAATCCCTGCATGAAGAATAACATCTATCTCCCACATCATCAAAAAATATTCCTATTCCAGCAACCTCTTGTTTTCCCAGCCATCTTGAATATACATTAATCCAAGCTCAATTGATAACTTGGTTTTACTGGTTACTTGAGTGTGCCACAATATAGTTCTTGTATTTTTAATGATAAGGCTTCAAAGAAGAACTAATCATCATCTCAACATGTCTGCTGGAAAAGTCTAAAACTCCGAGACAGTTCCATGAGACAGACTCCCTGAGGCACCCAGGGGCACCTCACAACTCCCAGCTCCACAGCACTGCAACGTGGGAAAAGTGCATGTTCTTATGATGGACTTTGTCCACATTCCTAAGAGCTGTACTAGAAGGAACAGAAACACTGTTAGCACACTCCAGTACCAAATTCATCTGCTCACTGCCAATACCCAGGTGTTCAAAGGTGTCCTGAGCAGGCCCCATGTGAACCAAGGCAGAGAGCTGCCTGTTATCCCCAGTGCTGCCTGTTATCCCCAGTGCTGCCAAGGACTCCCTCTCCCCTGCCAAATGAAATAAATCTGTAATTCATTTGTCATTTGAAATCCTCTAGGATGCTTCCCATATGTTCGTACCTTTGACTGCTAAAGCACCACAATGACTCCTCAGATTTACTCCCTTTCAAATCTGATGGTAATTTTTTAAGCTCTCATGAAATAACAGAAGTTCTGTCATGAGCCATCACCACCACACTGATACAATAAACACACTGCCTATGTTTGGGCAGTATCTGCCTTGGAGATTGTCTTGACAGATAAAAACTGATTTGTATTTCAGCTACTTTTGTTGTTGGTTTTAAAGAACCCTAATTCTATATTTATCTTAAAAGAAATGGTGACTTTACAGGTGGGAAAATCTCGAGTCCTGCATGTTGTATTTTTCAATTGCTGGTTTAAGCTCCGTTACAAACTGCATCAGTGTATCCAAACCAGAGCTGAAGTAGAAGACACATAACAAACTTTTGGTTTCAGTGAAAATTAAATGTTAGAATTTGCATTATTTTCAGAGGGCAGAAGTATCTCTCATTTGAATTTCAATTTCAGTTGAATATATTGCATAAGAGTGGGTGAAATTAAGAAAAAAGGCCTCAGAATGGAATACCTATGTTAGTTCCATAAACCAGAATCCAGTAACATCTCATTTAATAGCAATGTATTGCACAAGTTTTTCATAAACATTTGCTTCACATCTAAGGTCATCAGTGCTTGTTCCTTCCAGTCTTCTGCTACACAGACTTCCAAGCGCTCTGCCAACCTTCAGCCTACAGCACATGTGTTATTTAAAAAGTGGAAGTGTCCAGCAGATATTCACCAAAATTCCAGAGAACAGGAGGAAGCAGTGCAGCCTCAGGGATCTTCCCAGTGCCTGCCTGTCTGCCCCCACAACAGACCCCTTATCTGGGTGCAGCCTCAGCTCCTGCTGAGTGACATCACTGACTGGGAGCCGCTTCCCAGCCTTATTAAACATCAAGTAACCAAGCAACAACTGCTTTAACAGTGCATTCCAACTCTTCACATCATATGGAACTCATTCCTTTGCAATCCCATCAAAAAGAAAAACAAAACCAAACCAAACGCCCTCGGGTGTTTCAACTCTTTCACTACCACAATAATATTTTCAAGTGGGAAAAAAGCCTAATTACTCAAATACCTATTTCACCTTGGCTTCACAAACACCTTGATGAATATCTTGGTGCTTTATATTGTGTTAGGATAATCTAGTTCTTGATCATCGTGTAATGATTTCTTCACATAGGAAAATAGTGCTCTGACTACACAAACTAAACCATCAGTTTACATAACCCCTATTATAATTTAGTCTATTATTTCCATAAACACTAAGAACATTACTTCAAATTATTAATTAAGGGGATTTGTTTTGGGGGATTTCTGTTCTGCCTGTATTCTCTACCAGTGTGGCAACAAAGACCCAAACAACACAAATAACGAAATAATGGTCACCATCTACCTCAGTCACCCTTCCCAGAAAATTTACACTTACAAACACTTACAGTGGTGTCAAATTTATAAGTCTGCATGTTCTACTTCTCCCACTAAAACCCACACAAATTCCTTTTAAGGGAGAACATATGTTGGCAGCATTCACTGCTTAAATGAAAACTACCTTCCATTTGGTCTTGCCCATATACACGTGTAAATTAATAAATGTTTTTAAAATGTATATGTAAAGTACATAAAATATGCATTTTTGTATATGTTTAACTATACAGATCTATATTTAACTGCATATACATATCCTGTAGAGGACAATATTTAGTCATCCACAGTGCTACTTCTGATTTGCGAAGGTGCCTAAAATAAGTGCTGCACACCAATTACCAGTTCTGTTTGCTCTGTGTTACCCTCTTGTAGTGGCTCTGTCACAAGCTGACACTTCAACATCTGCAGTTAGGACTTCGTTCTAACAACTTAAAACAATTACACAATGAAATTTAAAATTAACTCGTCATCCTTTTCTAGCTATGCATTTAGTTAGGCACAAAGAATTTCAAGGAAAAAGGTCAGAATAAGATTTGAATAAGTCTGATCAAGCGATCTCTTTAAAGGAAAACATGCTTTCTGTATCTCCTGTAATCACTCAAATGCCAGGCCCTCAAACAGGATTTCATATATACCAGATGCCTTGAATTGAGTCAGTCACAGGTCATGTCTCCTGTGTTAATCTCTTCACAACAAGCAGATAATTAAAAAAAATAATATCTATAAATCAAACTAAAATGACGGAATGTTTGTTTAGAAGTTTACCAAATGGAATGACCCTGCTGGAATTCTTTCATGTAGCCTGTGAAAATGTCAGAATATATTCCATTTAAGAGGTCACAGTCCCTAGAGATCTCTGAGTTTTGGCTTGTATGTCTTTTCACATGCTTTAATATTTGAAAATTGTTCCTTGTAGACACTGACTGATGGCCTGGGAATGCTAGGATTGTGGGAACTGGCAGTACCAATGACAAAGACAGACTTACTGGGAAATCAGTACCTACTCAGTTTGCGCTCTCCTCCCGGAACAGATAGGACGACATTCAAATATTTACAGGGAGACCAAGGGACATTTGTTTTTTCTATTGACATGTTTAAAAAACCAAACAAAACCCCAGAAACAAACTCCCCTAAAAAACGGAGCACTCCCAAAAAACACAAAACATAGAGACAAATATATACTAATTACGATATGCTGTGTGTTCCTAGCAAAGATTATTTAGTAGAATATTTGCACTGGATGTTCCATGGGCTATTAAAACCTTAATGGAAAGACAAACCCCAGAATCACTTAGACTGGCAGCAGCCTCCTGAGATCCCCTGCTGGAGCAGGGTCAGCTGGAACAGGCTTGTCCAGGACAGTGCCTGGTTTGATTTTTAGTATTTCCACGGGTGGAGATTCCACAGCCTCTCTAGGCCATCACTGGACACACACACACACACTATTTATGCCCTACATTATAAATGCACACACACATTTCTAATGTAAACTTCCAGAAATTGTGCACTTTATCTAGATAAGTCATTCAGGATACACTTCCTTTGAGGTCTGTTTTTTGGGGGATTTTTATATTTGGTTTGCTGATGTTATTGTTGGTGCTGTTAATCAGAATATCTGTATGCTGTTTTCCAGATCTCACCACTTTCAGATTAGTGATTATGAAACTGATGAATTTCAGACAGATTTTTCAATTCTATTCTCTGCCAAGCTATTTAATCAGAACTAAGGTTTCCGTTTGTTGTTCTCTAGTCTTTCCACTAGCCATCTTTTCTACACTGTGACTCTCCCAGCTCTCTCAAGAAAATAAATTCTAAGCACAGTGACCTACCCATATATTGTTACAAGAGGAAAAAACACACCTAATTACCGATCTTAGACGAGTGGAGAAAAAACTGTCACACACAAATGCAAGGAGAATGTCCCAAATCTCACCTGATTCCCTAATATCAAACTTGCAGTTCAAATCTATTAATTGCACAGAGGATTAAGAATTTGTTCAGAAGCCATAAAACTATGCCAAGAATGCGTGTTACCAGTGCTACATACTGAGGGAGTGGAAGATAAGAGATAACAGGCAAAGTAATATACCACAAGCCTTTTAGATGCCAGAAAAAATCCCTTGGATCATCAAATTTATTTAAGTAATGCCATTAGGTTAAGTGGGATGTGGATTTCATTGAGTTATTTTAAGAACTGTGCCTCCCAGCTGACTCGACTGGTCCCTTAGGAGGATTCAATATACACCATTTGGAGTATTTGTTTTTGTTTGGGTTTGTGTTGGGTTGTGTGTGTGTGTTCCATCTTCTCCTGAACTCCCCACAGATCCCCATAAACTCTCCAGCCCCACAGGAAGCTGCAATTCTCACTGGGCCTTTGGTACCTCAGGGTCTCTGCTCCAGAGTGTCCCTGTTCTTACACAGCCAGGGTCACTGCTTTCCTTGGGCTGCTTTCTCCTAATGAGATTTTACCAGTCTTGCTTTCAGTTGAAGAAGTTCACTGTCCCAAGGCCTTTTTCCTACAAAACATTCAAAACTTTCGGTTCTTCTTCTCTCAATTAGCCCAGTTCTGCTGGAGAGCATCTGCTGCCAGCCATGGGAAGAACAGCACCATCTTCTCTACCTTCCTCCAATTCATGATGCACAACCCCAAAGAGAGTCACAAGAAGAGTTTGGCACAATGAAATAGTCAAAGACGCCACTACAGAGCCAAGAGAGGTTGCTGTAAAACACAAGCTAGGAGCTTTCTATTTTACATGTGCCTTGAAGTAATGATTGCATGGCTCCTCACACCCAGCCCTTCAGAGCTCCCTCTTCCAGCCAAAGTGACATACTCACCAGTTCTGGAAAAGTATTTATTCAGCATGCAAAAAGCTCAGGTCATGCACTGCTTCCTTTTTTTGATGGTATCTACATGTGCAATCCCTTCCCATCATTTGGCTCTAAAACAGCAGCTTGGAAAGCTGCAGGCAGCATCATTCCCATCCACCCTCCTGCTGTCAGCAGCAGACAGCCTATCCTTCCCTCCCTTGCCACCTCCTGGCTCTCAGACAGAAGCTCGTGAAACTGTGGTGCAGTGTGTGGGCAGCACATTGTTCTGACTGGTACTTGGGCTGTGCCACGCTGCTGCTACTCCTGTCAGCCTTCCTCCAGCGCAGCCCAACTCAATACCCAAGCATCAGTCTCTCCCTCCTGCTTCCCAAGAGCCTCATCCAGGTCCCTTTTCCCCCAGACTGCCTTTCCTAAGGACAGCATCTTGCCTAAGCAGCACATGCACTGGACCCAACGTGGCATCCTTCAGGCAGGGATGCAAACGCAGCGCCTGCTTCCCAGACTCCATGGATGTGTGCAGCCCCACTGCTCCTGAGAGGGACTGCTCACCCGTGGCTGTCATGGGACTGCTAGAATCACAGACACAGCTCTGTCATCAGCCAGGAGGTGACAAGTATGAAGAGCAGAACCAATGAAATAGGAACTTTTGCTCTTTTTAGCAAGTGGAGCAAGAATTGGCCTCCAGAGAATAGGCAGGATAAATCACTACAATACAAGAGAGCACAGGCTTACATGATCAATGCACTGTTAAGTACTGCCTAATTATCCAGAAAGATGCAGAGTAATAAGAACCTGAAATTAGTTTCATTAGCAATACAGTATTGCCCACAGCCATGAACCTGAACACAGCTCAAATGAAACAGGAGAACTTTACAACTGTGACAGCCCAGGACAACATCCACCTCTCAAAATTACCCATTTGTCTTTGTTCAGGGAGTAAATACCTGCATGTAATAAGTGACTAGAAAATCTTAAGCTCCTAATGCACTCCAACTGTTTTGTTATTGATCCTCTGCTGGAAGTTAAAACCTCTTCAACATTTGGCACAGCATATAAATGTTCCTTTGTAAACTCAAGGGACAATAATTCCACTGGAGCTTAAGCTAACCATGAGAATTTGCAGCAAACCCACCGAGCTCTGCCCACCCAAACTCTTATGCCTGCTTTGCTCTGTGACTGGGATCTCTGGAACAGAGGGCAGGGGAGAGGAGGAAAATGTGAAAAATGAGAAGGTAGTAACAGCTCCAGTGACTGTTGGCTCACCAGGCATGCTGTGATTACCTCCACGGTAAACAAAACCAAACCAGAGCAGAAGCCTTCTACCCTTGCAGTGACATTGGAAAAGCTGGAAACACAGTTTCTGTACTAACTTGTGCAAGTCAACTTAACAACACTGCAGAACAACACTAGAACAGTTCAGCCTCCTACAGGACTACTGCCAAAGACTCGTTCAAGTAAACAAAAGGTTTAAAGGATCACTACCAAAGCTCACAGTAAGCATAATGCTTCCTGCAGAAAAATATCCTACCAAAAAAATACCCTTAAAATTTTCAGAATTTTTTTAAGTACTACTGTATTTCTGTGAACTGCAATCTCTAATGCTTATAGACTTTGTAAAGTAGTGACATACTAAAATACTCTTGCAAATACCCAATTATTGGTAAAAAGTAAAAATATTAAATTATTAAAATGACTTTTAATTCGAATCCATCAAGTTCAAAGTTCACTTCTACAAATTTTCTTCTGACTTTCATCATTTCTACAGAAAATTGTTTCTAACCAAATTAACCAAAATTCCTAAATCTGAACTTATAGATGCGCAATAGTTTGGCTGCTCTGGAGGTTTGACAGGACACAAGATACCCACCTCATCCATTTTGGTTTTACAGGAAATTAAGAAAAAACCCAAAATTTCAAGAAGTATACTCATTTTGAATTTAACTTTGTGGGACAGAAATATAAAAACATTAATTTTATATTATTTATGTAGAAAAAACAATCTTGAAAATCATACCTTTTTGTCTGATAATAATACAACTCTCAAAACTATTTCATCAATACTTGTAGTATACACCAGCTGTAGTTGTAAAACTACTTTAAAATCTCCTCAGCTCCATTCTATGTCCCAGAGTGGCCGCCGCTGCTCCAAGAGCTGCCCGGCGGGTGAAGCTCCCGGGACAGCGTCCCGAACATCCCGCAGCACCCGGGTGGGGCAGGAGGAGCGAGGAGAGTCCCCCGCGGCCCCGGCCCGTCCCTCCCCGCCCTCCGCGGCCCCGGCCCTCACTCACCATTCTTGCGCTCGGTGAGGGGCGGCAGGCAGGGGCTGGGCTGCAGAGACAGCCCCCGCAGCTCGTGTGCCACGGCCTCGCTGTGCGGGCTGGGCGCCTGCGGAAACAACGCGGCCCGGGTCACTCTCTGCTCCGGCAGCACCGACAGACGCTCCGGACACTGCTCTGCCCTCACAGCTGAGCTTCGGGCAGCTCCTTCGCGCGCGAAATTCTGCTTTAGAATTATGGACATCACCTACGATCATCACCTGATTTCCCACAAATATTACGGGTTGGCAAAAATATAATCGGGGAATGGATTCCGAGGCAAATTAACAAAGAAGCAGACAATTTCTCCGTTCACACTGACAGAAACATCACCCAGAGTTAACACTCATGATGGATGTTGTTATAAATACCAATACAATAGTCCAATTAAAATTATAATTTTTGGTTTTTAAAAAAAGATCGAATTACAGAATTTCGGCAAAACAGCTGAGATACTTGACGATTTTACCCGGGAAATGTCAAGGGTGAACCAGGACGCAGTACCTGGCCGACTGCCGTCCCCCCCTAGGTTCACGAATTGGCCTTGTTCGGGGCTTATTTTTTATACACTTCCTCATACACTTCCTTTTGTTTCCAAGTTAGTTATTCAAATTCATAGTCGTCCCGGCTTAGCTGAAGAGTTCCTCCTCTCCTGCGAGGTGTCACTTTCTGGTTTCCCGTGAGTGTATAGACGCCCAGGTTTATGAATGGTGAAAGTTCATCTCCAGAGATCTGGATGATGATGTTCCTCTAATGGTGGTGTTCCGATGCTCGGATGAGGGTGTTGGCTCAAGATAATGAGTCTGACGACTCTGCCATCCAGGGAGGAGAAGACTGATAGCTCATCTTAATGTGTCTTCTGATGCTGAGGAGACAGCCGGCCGGTTCTCCATCAATCGTTTGTCTCCTTTCTAAATGTTAAATTCCAGGGTGGTGTCTGCTCTCCGTCCCAGCAAATTTTCAAGGCAGACTGAAACTTATATCCTCATGTAACATATATATATAGTGATTTTCATAGTTTTAATATGTCATAACCCATAAGAACATGAATTAACATCCCATATTTTTCACAGATGTCCAGAAGCTCCCGTGCCCCACCTTGTGCCCCCACCCGCGTACATCCCTTTTTTCCAATAGCTCCTACTAGGGAATGCTGAATTAATATATTGTGCTGACATACAAATGGTTTCTAATATTTTGAAGCTCTGCACAACTCTCCTTCAGATCCCAAATCAACGTCAGTATCCATACAGAACTTCACACCATCAAAGGACTGTATTAGAACGAGTCAGTCCTCAGTCTCTCCAGCAAGGAGGATTTTTGGCCATGAATATGTTAAAATTAATTTTACTGCACACTTATTGAATAGTTGAATAAAACTCCCAATTTACTATTTCCTTCCTTTCTACCATTAGTGTAGTACTTAATCTACAGTACGGAGAGACAGAAGTATGAATTACTGGTACAGGCTTTTTATACCTCACAGAACTATTAAGTCATTAAAGTTTCAATAAATCATTATGGACTTCAATGTCCTACCTCTGGATTCTTGGAAACTTGAATGAGATGAAATTTTAACAGCTCAGAAAGATACACAAAAATGAAATGTCTTATAATTGTCAGATTTTTTGTTAACTTTTCATTACTTTTCTTAAGAAACAAAACTGCTTGCCCTACTCAGCCTTAAACTTCAAATATTCTGAGTATAAACACCATGTGTTGGGGTGTGTATTCAGAATTTTTAAAATGCAATATATGTTTCAATGATCAATATCAATATATTTCAAATGTTATCATATTTAAAAAATCAAGATGACAAAAATTTATCATGACCACCAAAGAATGGCCTACACTACAGAAGGTTAGAGAATGAAGTTCTGAAAGTGAGAATTGAAAAATAAGAAATATAAGCAAGTACTGCTTGATATGCACCTAAACAGAACAATTATCATGGTTAAGTGCATATTTTTCATTATTTTCCCTAGTTACCAACTGGTGCTTTCACATTAAATGAAGACACATTAACTTACTGTTATGCAAGATTTTTTTTCTTTGTTCTTAGCTTTTAGAAGCATAATTTACTCAGCTCTCACTCGATTTCCTGACATTACACTCTCTTCAAACTCCCACTCACCCATACAAATTAAGTACATTATTAACCAAGCAGGTCTCTTCAGAGCAGAATTTAAGTGAAAATTTAGCTGCTTATCTGTTCATATTCACAGCATTTTATCCACAATTTACTAGTTATTGGTTGCCTTGGAGTCACTTTTCAAAGAGATTAAGCCTCGTGAGCTGTATTCATGCTTTCAAACCAGATGAAATTAATAGAAACACCTTCTTGTACTAAAGGTTTAGCATTTGTTATGCTGCAGGTTTTCCCATGACAGATAAGTAAACATCATGCTTTGAATGAAACCAGCTTGACTTCCACCACTTCTACAATGCCCTGCAGAATTGGTAACATGTCCATCTCTTCGATTTTGTTTCAGGAATGTACAGAAATGTGGGTTTATTGTCCAGATCCAACTGAGAACACAGCATGCAATTAAATGATGTTGATTGCAGCACAGCAGCACAGCTCAAAACAAGTGTGACTTCCCACACAAAATGTACTTGATCTGTGGTTTGAACATTAATAGGTCAGGTTGGAAGGGACCTTCTGGAGGTCATCTAGTCCATTCCCTGGTCCCATGGGATTACCAGCTCTCAGGAACTTGCCTTGTCAGCTTCTGAAAATCTCCAAAGAAGGTGATTTCACCACCTGTGGGTAACCTCACTATGAATGCTTTGTCCACTCTCTTCACACTAATTTCTTTTCCTGCTGATCATGACTCTCACGTCCCCATTTTCACCGTGGTTTCATACAGTACATGAATATCAGCATCAGGAAACCTCTAAATCCTAAATTCTCCAGGGCAGAACTCTAACTCTCATTTTAAACTTCCTAATTCACAATAAAGTCCCAGATATTGCACTTCCCTTTTCTCAAATCTTTTAGATAGGCTGCTAAAAACCCAGGTATGTTCCCAAATAATCCTTTAACACTAGAACAATCCTAATGCTACATTGCTACATAATCTGTGAACAAAAGACACTCTAGAATTCCCAGAAAGTCTAAATTCTTCAAATTCTTCACTTTATATCTCAAATTACATTTTGCTCTCATTTCTTTTCATTATTACTTATGAACTGCTGCTGTAACAGACTACAGAAATATTTCTGAGCTAAGAACAACAAATTTTCTTAACCTTCCCCAAAAAGGAAAACAAACATCCCCACCCAACATTTACAGGGGTTTTTTTGTAGGGGGAAAAAAAAGTCAGTGACCCACATCTTCTAAAAAAATTGTAAAGATGAAAAATTGATGACTTGCAATAATAAAATATTAACAATTAATTTGTTGATTAAAATCTAACAAAGAATTCATTCAGCTGTTCAACTTTCTGAAGAAAACTCCTGAACTTGACATCCGTGAAATTACTAGTTTGTCTTCGGCATAAGGTTTTCCTTATCAATTGAAAAACTATTTTGGAAACTTAAAAATAACTTTTATAAATATTTTTCCAAACATAAAAGAAATAAATTAAGAAAAAAATACATCTGTAAACATGTATAAACATCTCTGTAAACATCTTTTTACACTGCTGCATGTATAATAAACCATTACCATTTCCTAGCACACTCATTTTAACCGCTCCAGATGAATACAACTGCTTTAGCATCAGGTGCAGGCTACAGCCAGCAGCATTCACTTCACATAAAACTCAACTAAAGATATGCAGAATGTCTCCCATCTATTTTCAGTCTTCAAAAGCCATTTCATTCTGATGTTTCTAATATAACCAATTGTTTGTACATCAACAATTCAAACACAAAAATGAGTAGTAGAAAACATTTGTTCACCTTGTTTAAAATCAATAAACACTTTAGCGAGCAACCACGTGCAAAACTGAGAAGCCTCTGATTTAGAATGTAAAGCCCATGATACTCTATTTTATATTAAAGACAACAATTTGCCTCCTCTTTCTCATTTGTTTGAAGCCTCCTCAATCCTGAAGAATTATTTCAGATTTGCCATCTGCATTTACAGATGGTAACCATTATCTGTGTAATCCATGAATTGAAGCAGACCTATACACAAAGTATATTAATACCATAACTGAAACTCAACACTAAAAACATGTACAGAAAAATCACAATTTAAATAAATCCATTCTATTAAAGTTTCAAAATTCTACTTAGCATAATCCAAGAAAGCACCTTTTATACCAGGCTGAACTGACAAAAATCAGTTGTCACTCCGAGGGTTTCCACTCCCTTCCTTGAAATGAAGACACCTGAAGTTAAAGTTGTGAGAGCCATCACTCTGCTAGGTATGAAAACCATTTCTGCTTATGAACTGTTGGAAAGCATAATACCAATTTATTTCTAGAAACTAAAAATAAAATTAGTCATTGTTCCAGTAGTCCTAAATGATTACAGGTGGCTGGTTTTTGTGGTTGGTTGTTTGTGTTTTTTAACATACAATTCAGCAAACTGTTTAAGAGTAGTAAAGTGAAAACTACAAAAAAATTATTTTCCTGCTTAGCCTTTAGAATACATTATCAAAATAGAATCTGCAGCAGCACTGCTAGGAGGCTTCAGTTCACATTTCCCTGACAAGTACATAGGAACAGTGTTCCAGCACTGGCAAACCAGAACTCCTGTACAATGTATGAACCTTATGTAAGTGTTCTCACAGATTGTAGGTGGTTGCTATCTTCTAAACTGCTGAAGACAAACGCTCCTTTTATTTTTAAACATTTTATCTTCAAAAGACAAAATGTATTTCCTTGGAAAAATCTTAAAAGGGGGGGAAATACATACTTTCCTGCTACTTGAGACACAAGAACTGGTATTTTATTTGGCACAAGCTCTGAAATCTGGATGACACTTCAGTAGTAAATTAGCTTTTATTTTAGCAGTCTGCTAGAAAATAACAGTTCAAGAATCACAATGCATCATGCTTTGGCCAGTCAACTGGCTGACATTAACACTGCTCACTCACTCACACCTGCAAGGAACCTGGGTCACTGTACCCAGTACAGTATTGAACAGTCATCAAATATTAGCAATACCAGCTTCAGGATTTACAGAACCATGGTGTGAACATGAGCACTCAGTTCCTCCATTTATAAAACTCAGTAAAATTTAAAACTCTAGCAGTTTGTAATAGACCAGAATCTTTAGGGGAGAGAATACTCAAAATGTAAAATGTTGTGTTTGTTTTTTCTTACCTTTTTCTTTAGTGTATCAGAAAACATTAACAAAGATCCTTAAAGTGTGAGATCCAGTAGTTTAACTACACAGCTGCCAAGGCAGGCCATTGCATTAAGCTTTTTAGCCCCCTGTCAGTGCCTGGAAAGACTTGGAGATCTGTGCAGTGGGAACAGTGATTTCTGACCCTGAGGCCAAAAAATTCTTTAGGGGCTGTTATAGTTTTTAATATTCCTTCTATTTGAGCAGTGGGCATTAATGATTTGGACCTGAGAGAATGTGAGAAGTCACAATCTGAGACTGACTTGGCAATTCCCCTTCCCCTCTCATGAAGAAGGGCAAGGACCATGCTTTCAGAACGCAGCAGACCCTACCTGTGCCTGCACAAGGCTACAGCAAACCTCCCTCCTAGGCTACAGATTAGTTCAGTCCAGTGGTCAGACCCTTGGAATGCTCAGTCTCTCCTTCCTTCCAAGGACCTGCACACATCAGGCTTGAACATAAACAAAGTAGTCGGGAACACTTAGCTCACTGAACGATCCGGGAACTGGAAGCTACAGGAGTCACTTCCCGGAGACAGGCCCTGGGATGGAACACCCACTCCAAGGAGAGGGAGAGACACAGGGTTTTAAAGGACGGCTCCTCTCCGCACGCTGCCTATCAGCAAGGGGTAAAGAGAAATACTGAAACAAATCCTGGGCTTGGCTGCAGTCTCCATCTCCACCAGCTCCTGGAGCAACACCAAAGGGGGGCTCTGCTCCAAAGGGGGTGCAGCCCCTCTGCCCAGCCACAGCTCAGACACCCAGCAAGGGCTGTGGGGGCACGAGCCCCGACCAAGCCTCACCTCTGCTGATGCCCTTCCTACAGACACCATCTCACTGCAGCAGCTGAACTTCGACATCAAAACTGACATTTATTACCAGATTGAAAGAGAAACTGCAATCTTACCGTTAAAACACAGTGTCAATAAACTTAATTAATTAACTTTTGTGGTCAAATACAGAGCAACAAGAATTTAAATCATACAGCTATTTTAATAAAGATAATTATACAAAAGCAGAAAAAGATGAGAAATATCAGCAGCTGACTAACCATGAGTAATCACCTTGGATTATGCATTATGAAAAACTCATTATTACTATTCATTTCTTTAAAAAACAGTGTGCAGAAGTATCTGACAAAATTAAGGTCCTGTCACGCTTCTCACTGTTCCAGTACCTGGAATAACGTGTTTCTTCCAGGAGTACAGAGCCCTTCTGGACTGGTCACTACTGCACAATGTCCACTTTTATTAAATAACTGAGATCAAATTTTTGTATCTGTCTGCTCCAAATTAATACCACTGAACAGACACCAGAAGACCTCCAGAAACCTATGTAACACTTCTGCATATTTTGCTATGCAGAATAAGCTACAGTGGCAAATGCACCTCATAAATGAGGTAATGTGTAGAGAATTACTTGTATCTGGACAGAGGCTGGGGATGAGTCAGGAGAATCCTTGATGATAAATTCCCTCCACTGCTACCTCCAGGCAGGAGAAAAAAAATTACAGTAATTGGTAACGGGAACTGTGCCCTGCTAAGTGCAAATGAATTACCTGGCAGTGTGGGGCTGTGAGGAATAAAGGCAGCCTCCCACAGCTCCATTAAAGTGTGGGGAAACTAAAGCCTACCCTGTCGCTGTGTAGGGCCATAGAGATGATTTATCTATTCTCACATTACTGCCTTCTCAAACTAACCTGTTCAAACAAGAGTTGGTGAAACCTGGGCTACACATAAACCTTCACTGGAAAGAATCTACCTTATAGCAATGTTGTGAAGCTTAGTGTTTAAATACCTTAAGGTCTCAGACAAACGTTTTAAGTAGCTGTAAATATTACAACTATCTTCTGTATTCCTATTCAAGGGCTTTAGAATTATAATAATAGAATTTATTAAAAATGCTAAACTTAGATATTTTAAGAAAAGCAAGCAAAGGTTCAATATGCACAATATTCTTCACTGAAATAAACCCTTTACCTTCAGATGATAGTTAAGTTTAAATTGTTTACCAATATATAAAACTGCTCAGATACGTCATCTTCCTTTAAGAAACAATTGTGAAACTCTGCAGTGTGTACCAAAATCAATAAATCGGTCTGAGGGACCAAACAAAAAGTAAAGTCTAAAATTAGCTGCCTCTTAGAGATAACACACAGTCAACAACCTCATCTTTAAGGAGAAGTCTGAACTGCTCTGTTACTCCACCCTGTGAGAGAGATGCTCACCTCTAGAGAGCTCTTAAAGACCAGGCATGGAAGCAAACATCCACAAACCCATCCTGAGAATCCAGGACAGCTTTCAATTTACCTTCTACTGACACAACGCTTCATAAGCAGAAGCTACGCTGTGTTAACTTGCAGTGTTAGCAGCAGAGTTCATAAAGATTTGTGCTGAAAACTCTGAATCACAAGAGGATGGTGATTTAAATATTTCATCTACACCTATGTTCATCTTCCCTAAGAGCTGCTGCCTGAGCACTCAGCAGCAACCAGAATTCTTGCCACAATACCTGAAGTGTAGAAAATGTTGTCCCATAACTTGTTGTAAGTGAAGGACTTCAGGCACAGTCCTCAACAACTTTTTACTTTTAATCACCATATAAGCAGACATAATTTAATTTAATCTAATAGTTTCTGTAGATATTCTTAATGAACAATGCTCCTCTTACGGCAACATTAAGTGGTTCAGCTGGTTCCACTTGATTAAATAAATACAGAGCTGTGAGAGCACATATCCTCACTAGTTCTATTAAAATAAAGAGCTTCATAAAAATACTTAAAATTAAACAGGCAAAACATGAAGTAGTGTCTTGTTTAGATGTTACTGTATATGGAAATATCTTGTGTGCAAATGGTCAGAAAAATCTAAACATGACATTCCTAGTTTTCAGTGTGTGAAAATGTTGGTTGTCAATATTCTACATTTGCTTTAACACTCTAATTAAAAAGCTGACATTAACATGGCAACAAATACATTTAGGCTGAGTTTACAAAGCAAAACAAGGTCAGTTTTACACCTAAATTTAGCACGGGAAAGAAACAAACCAAACAACCACAAAAGAGCTGTGTGTGTGGTGTGCAAACAAACAATGCTTCCAGTTTCTCACCCTCATAAATGTCTACATATTTAAATAATATTTTTTTACAGTGAAGCATAGTGACATATGACTTCAGAAGCAACTTACTTGAATTCCAATTAACAAAAATTCCAAAGTTTTAAATTTCAATTTTAATATAAAGTGCTTTGCAGTAATGTTTGAGTAATTGCAAGATCAGCTCAGATTAACCTGCCCAAAAGCAAATTCAGTTCTTTTGGTCTATGACAGAACTTTGTGGAAGGAATTAGTAAGATCCCATGTGCTCCATGATTTTCTGTGGCCAGCAGACATAAAGCGTAGCCAGAATCTATTTCTCTAATTGAAGTTGCCAGCAGAGGAAAAAATCAAAACCCAAGCCTTTGTTTTGATATTATAGATGCACTTGACAGCTCGGACAATAATTAATAACTTCTATCAATGAATCAGATCATAATCTTTCCCAATTCCTCTATGTGTTAAGAGACCTTTGATAGCCAAAACAGTGGTGCATCTTACAAATTAATGTTGGTAAAGCTCTTAAGGCATTTCAGGAAAGGTTAGATGACTCCATGATTTCATTTGTTTGCTTGGATACTGCAAGATGTTCCCATTTATGACTAAGCTGCAGGTGCTATTCTGTTTATTTTACTGCCTGTAAACCAAGCCCTTGAATTGAACAAAGCAAGGAAAGTACAAGGATTCAAATCAAAGAGGAAGGAACTGCAGGACTGCTTCCTGTTGAACGTGCTCCTTTCTACCTCCTATCAGAAGTGGAACTGAACATTGCGCAACCACTTCTGGGAGATGAGATTTCTTGAAAAATCTATACTTTGCTTCTTTTTATATCTACACACTTTAAAGAGATTAGCAAAGTTTTGTTATTGTAATTTTTAGTGTTCTCTTAAAAAATACAATCAACTTCTATTGAACAGAATTTAACATACTATTTACACTCAGGAAGAAACTAAGTGCTAATTAGATATTAATTCAAAATAATGTAAGCATAATTAGAGATTACGAGCAACTTCAATTTAGGGGATTTTGCAAAAATCAGAATGATTATGTCTGAGCTGAAATTCACTGACATGTGCAGAAGGCCCTCTGTTAAGCAGTCCCTACTCACAACCTTAGGACAGCTAAGAAAAGCTCTCTCACAAACCTTCTGCTGCGTATTGCCTTGGACCAACACAGAGACTTGGAGGTACTAACAATGCAAAAAGTAACTTGAATTAGTTCCCATGGAAACCAGTCAACTTGTTGCTCCCAACTTCTGAAAATGAAACTTTTAATATTTAATCTGCTAATGGACAAAAGGAAAACTTTGGTGGTTACAGATTAATGTTTAATTAAAAAAATACAAAAATCAATTTGTAGTATATTTTAAGCAGCAGCTATTTACTGTGCATTCTTCACCTGATTTACACCAAGTGCTTAGAGTCCATCTACAATATTCTTTCCTGTTTCGTTCTTCAAATCCCACATTGTTACATGGCCTCATTTTTTATACCTCAGTGACAAAAGGTCAAAGTCTGAATTCAAGTATATAATTTATACTAGATTTACACCTTACAGCATCTTCCCAAGAATTAAAGCAGGGGTTTTTTTTTAATAGAAACAACAAGGATGCAGATTGAAAGAATGAATTCCATGCAGTTAAACAGACTTCCAGGAAGAAAAATCCCGCAACAACCACAAAATCCCAGCCCTGAGATTTCTTAACATTGGAAATTAAGCATGAAGATATACCACACACATAGTGTTATGACTAACAGCATAATAAATAATTTGTTAAAGACAAAATTACACTCTTCATTAAACAAAAGCAAAATTTGTACTTTTTAAATCAAACACATTTCTTCTAACAAGGAACAGGGTAAGACCACAGGAAGCAATATCACATATTGCTTCTTTATAAATACAGATCCAAGATTGTAACTGATGTAGCCTAATCTCCAGATCAACACCCATATTCTAAAATAATCAGAAAAAATATGTTGTTAATATAGTGCCTGAAAACTCTAATGTTCTAAACAGTTTAATGCTATAATCCACAGTCCATGCCCTCAGTGCTTTAAGAACCAATTTCTCACGATCTCCAGAGCTAAAGTGAACTTGAATTCCATTCTCCCTACTGAAATTAGCTAAAGACTAATAGGGCAGAAACTCTGGGTCAGAAGAGTTTATGTTGCCTAAGGCCAGTTTCAAAGAAGTCTTATCTGTTAAACTATTGTGTTCCAATATTTCATTCCATACAAAGCTCTTCTTGAAAAATAAGTAAGAAATAGATGGTAACATAAAATTGTTTACAGTAGATTACAAATTTCTGCACTTTGCAGCTGTCACACATCTACTTTCTGTAGTTCTTGTAGTTTGAGCAGCACTCAAAATATTTAAAAAGATACTACAATGCTTTATTAGAAACTCTGTTGGAAAATGCTGATTATCTGATAAAACAAAATATTCATTAAATATAATCTGGTCAGATATAAATACTGTAGCCAAGGAGTTTTTTTCCTCTTGGTTTATTTTCATTGTTCTTTTTCTGGTGTCAGACAATAGTTATTTTTTCCCCAGATCACTTCAACAGCTACTTTCCTGATTTCTATTCTTGAATTCTCTATTTTTTCTGTCCTCCATGTATCACTAAATCACCTCAACTCAGCTTTACCCATCAGAAATGCTCTGTATACCATCCTTCCTTGATAACCTTTGCTTGACCATGCTCCTCAGCCAGCCAGCACAAGGCTTGGCTTAGGCTTTCCAGAGTCGCATACTGATGCCAAGAACCCACAGGCAGATGGGAGACGCTATGGAATTCTCCTCTGACCACCTTCAGGCCCCAACTGCCCCATGTATTTGAGGAACAGCAGGCACAGAGCTGTGTCCAAGGGGCTGATGTGAGTGTGGTTTACTCTGCAGCAATGGGAAGCAGCCCCAGTGTTTTACCCGTGCCCCACATCCGACAGCAGGGCTGGCTCCACATTCCCCTGTGTGCTCCTGCCCACAGCGTTCCCAGGTCAGCAAGGATGAACCATGGGCCAGAGCAGGATCTCACCACCTTTATTTCCCCCCTTCCAGGAGATTCCACCTTCCTCTTTTAACAATTCTGCATGACAAGTTTTTAAAATTAGGCTTCTGATGCAGGACCTGGTAAAAATCATCAAATGGTTTAACTGGCAGAACAGAGGAAGGGTGGAACGTCTGGCAGAGGAGGGAAGATCTGATTCCAGAAGAAATCACAAACTACACTCTGTTATTCATAGAAGCAAAGAAAGTTGGTTAAAACTGTCTGCAGATGTAGAGAGAATTATTTAGGGCTTGATTCACATTGGAAGACTTATAATTCCCATAACCATTAAAATGGTTTATATTTTGCAAAAACTGACAGTATTTGCTCAGTACTTGAGTGCTGCTGTATTGTTTGACATTAACATAAAGAAGCATCACTGTAATTAACCATAAAAATTCAGACATAATAAAGACTGCAAAATAGAACAGTAACTTCTCTTGAGTTAAGCATTTACTAGAAACACCGTTAAGTGAGCTTTACCCTCATAAACTGGGTATAAAAAACCTTCTGCAATCCGGACACTCCAAATGAAATTAGTGATCAAAACATTAAGTAGAAAATGGGGAAGTTTCCAGTTGTTTCAATAAATTCCTAATTCACACAGGTTACAAGTCTTTAACAAAAACCTTATAAATACACTATTTATAAAGAGTATAGCTGTACAAAGAGTGTGAATTACATACTGAAAAATATTAGCAAAACATTAAGGCTTTTCTTTTTGGGTAGCTCTCTTAGTTGTACTTTCAATGGAAAAATACTTCTAAAATTTTATTTTTAAAGATGAAATCCCCCAAAAATAGAGCACCAAGTGATATAATGAAAAAACACACTTAAAATAGTTCAGAGAGATTTATTAGTCCATTCAAAAACTCCTAAAATAACACACAAATGGTACAATTCAGGCCAACCATAACGAACAGGGAGATCCCCATTAGTTTCTGTATAGCCATCTCTGTATATTCAGCAAACTCCATTCTCAGAATACACCAATCCTGAGACCCTCACCTGCCTGAGCACCAAGGGAAGATTATAAAAGTACAAACACTCCTTTGCTTTCACACTTCCAGTCACTCATTTACAAGGGAATGTGCCAAGATGCCAGTGCACAATGTACAAAAGGACTGTAACACACCTTGTGCAGCATTTTCTAACAGTGTGAGATGAACGGTGACATCAGGTGTTCTCTAAGATAATGCCCAGGTACAAAGCCCTGATTCCCAACTTACACCAAACCCCTGCCAGTGCGAGCCAGCACCTGCACACAGAGCTGCACCTGTAGCACTGTGAGGGGACAGCCACCACAGCCACACTCACACACACTGCTCTGCCTGTGTCACAGCATTACCTTCCTAAAGCTTTACAAAATGTGGTTCTAAACCATGAAAAGCTTTAAGCGTATGTTCAACTTTGTGCAACCCATTTGGTGTCACAAACACATGCTTAAAGCTTTGCTGGTTTGCAACTTTACCAGGCTATACATTTTCAATTTTAAAAATACAGGGAACAAAATTAAGCACTGTAGCAATGTAATTAAACAGAATTTCAGTAGCTGAAACTCTATGTCTCTTCTTTTTTGTGTAGGAAATATTGAGAAATTCGCCTCTACATGAGATGTAAGAACCATTTTTGGGTATTAATTGGACTATACGCAATACACTATTAATTTGTACTCAATGAGTTTCTCTGCTGAATTTTTATGAGCTACCTCTTTTACATTTACAGAATGACTAAGAAACTAATTTCAATGTCTCTAGAATTTGTAAACAAGTTTTCAGCAACTGTTCCCTAGCCTTCCAGCAGGCTTCCAGTATTAGACACAAAATATTGAAATAAGAACACAACTACATGTGCTTCTCAGGTAAGTAGTAGTCCTTCTCAAGGACTACCTATGTCATAAATTCACTTAAAAGGGTAGAAATCCAGTGGTTTTCCTTGTAGTTTTGTTTTGTTAATTTGTGTTTCACCAGTTGGTGTGAAGATCAAAACTGAGTGTAACTGGGACTTCTCTCTCATTTTGTTGCTTTTGGCACCATACCCAGGTAAAAGCCCCTTTTCAAACATTTAATTAATGGCTTAAGCCAAGTACCAAATATGAAATCTTAAAATACTCTCTACTGAGTCAACAATCAAGAGATCCAGTTTATTGCACAAGTGTAAAACTGTTACATTAACATCTGGATTTAATAACAGTAATCTCAATATTTCAATAAATTCTGTAATGTGCATTTGCTTTGGAGTTTCAGGATATGGAAGATTTTTGTGGTAGACATCAATCTTTGCCACAGAAGGAAAGTTTGAAAAGGGCAGTATTCTGTAACTAACACTGGGCAATTCTGGCTCTTGAATTTCAGGTGCTAAAAGGATTAAAAACAATGCCAGGAGTATTGGTTCCCTGTCCTCAGCACAGCATGGACTAATTTCATTTAAAGAAGCAAACATGAAACATTCACGCCTGTCACATGCAAGTAGTCTTCATTTCAGTCGTTTGTCTATTTTTTTGGACATGCAGCTAAAAACACAGCAGATTTATTCACAGTAAGAATCAAAGGTTGCAGATTTACTAAAGGAAGACACAAAGTGAACTGGTTTGCCAAGTCTAATCAAACCTGCTCCTCATGGAGCCTGCACACAACCCTAAATACACCTTGCCCTCAGGTTGGGGGAAGCTCCCCTACCTTTAAGCGTTTCTAGTTGGGATTTTTTGCCTAACACAGTTCTGGGGTTTGTTGGAATACATCAATGCTACTGATACATACCCCCTTCTGTGTATATCCAGTTCTGTACATCTTGTTCTTCCAGTCCCTGGAGCAGCTCTTAGCCATGAGAGTCGTGTGCAGTGTCTGCTTTTTCTGTAGAGGTGGAACCAATGCTCCGGTTCATCTACGAGGCCTCAGTGGAAACTATCAAGAGGCTTTAAGTTTGATGCTCTGTCTTGGTTATCCTGAAAATCAGGCAACCTCTTCCACCCTCTTTTTCCCATGCAGAAGGGCAGGACCAGAATTTTCATCATTTAGGGACCAGCTGAACACCAGAAGCACGCAGTACCTGAGAATTTGTTACTCAGTATAATCCAGTTTCCTTGTTTCACTAAGCTGCTTGAGTTCCCTTCCTAACACCTCCTGAAACAGCACTTCCAGCAGCCTTTAAACACCCTTGGTTACTCCCTTTGAGAGAGAATTCTCCCCATCTATAACCAGACTGATTAAACCAAACCACATGGGGTCTGGAGTCCCTCTGGAGGTGCTGTGCTGGTACAAGCCTGAGTCACTGCAGAAAAACTGTTAAAAATAAACAAAATGCTCTACAGGCCAAAGTCTTAATACCAAAACTATTCACATTTGGAAAACATCTAATAACTGTGAAGGCTTGCAAGCATGACAGTCCTTTAAAAAGAGAAAATATTGTTTAATCAGCATATGAGTATTTAAGTCATAATCTTAAGAGGTGATTAAAACCCACTCATAACAAAGGCCAAAGCATAAAATCACAGTAACTTGCTCTTAAGTTTATATAACACAAGTACTACATAGAACCAAATTTCTGTTTGTATAGGAACAGATCTCTTGGAGAACCTTCCATTTTAACAGGATTATAAAACCATCAGAACTTAAAGGGATACACTGCTCACTAAAAAAATAGCACAGCAGCTTTATTAAAAATTTTTTTTTAAAGTTTAAACTTTTTAAGATACGGCACTTACCTTGTATCTCTAGCACCCTTCTAGAATATCTGTTTCAGCACATTCCTGGTTGGTTGGAAAGTAAAAAGGAAAAACAAAAATCACAAAGATGTCTCAAGGATTCTTTATTTTAAAAGTTAGATATTTTGTTCTATCTGAGAAATTAAGGCCTTAAGAATACTAGTCTAGCTTTCTCAGTTTCTACCGTTTTCAGATTTAAAGTGTTTTATTAGGTTAAAATCCTGAGAGTAAAGTGATTTCAATAGACTATGTGCATCTTTTAGCATCTTTCACATTCCTATTCAAATTCTAAGATGATATTTGTCTTTCCAATTACCTCTGGCAGGAACAGCAGTACCAGAGGTGCATCATCTGCTCCTTTTAACTGTAATACACAAACTCAGCCTTAGTTCCTTCAAGTCTTCACACTTGGAAGTGCCAATTATACAACAGAAATATATTTTAGTTTTCTATAGATTCCAATACAATGGAACGTTCACAAAAAAAAGAAAACTGTTCACATCTGCATTTGCTTTTTGCTATGTCAGCAACTCAAGTGAACTTGTTCCAACACAAACATTTCATTTATTAGAATATTAGAGTATGTTGTACATACATACATACACAGACACATATGATTAACTCAATAGAAGCCTACTGAAACACTGTATTTAGAAAAGTTTAAAAAAAATCAGTTATTTTAAAATCTGGCATTTATCAAATCCTGTTTCATCCAGTAACACTAATGGGGTTTTCCAGTTTTGGCTTTGAACTAGACTTACAATGTCCCTGACATTGCTCAGCCATACAATTTTACTTTTGATCCCAGAGATGAATCCTAACAGATTATTTTTAATTCTTTTAAAGGCTGCAGCTGATGTTATGGTTTCTGTACATATCAGTGACAGAGGTTAAAAGCTGAACATGTAAAAAAACAAAGCAAAACACAAGAGGAAGAGGTTACAAGACGGAAATGCCAAAAAGGCCCACCAAAAAAAAAAAAAGGTCTATGATAAAATATATTTCCTCTTCCTTTCAATAATCATTTCATCAGTAATCTAAATGCTCTTTAAAAACCCCCAAACCTCAACTATGTTCCCTATCCAATATTACATTAATCCATTGTGTCATCAATTATCTAATTTCATTGCTAGGCTAACAAGTAAAATTTCCAATTTTTAAAATATTTTATATGCATAAACCACTAAATTTGTGTGAATATCTATGTATTAACCCTCACTATTAAAGCTGTTTTATAATACCACATTCAACAGAATCTGACAAATAGAAAAGGTAAATATTGAAGTGATTTCCGTTATTGTTTGACTGATTCTAGAAACTCATTTGCAACATTAAGTTCAGTTTTCTACACTTCTCCAAACACTGCCAAATCCTGAAAGATGTTCTGCACTCCCAGTAGTGTACTAAGGAGCCTCAGCTTCCAGATGTTTTTACTTGCTTAACAACTGATGTCATTACCAGACAGCAATCTTGTCAAGTTTTAAATGCAAGTTATACCACAAAGTCACATCTGCCCTAAGTAATTACATAGGAAAGAAAACTTTAGGAAGGAACAAGAGAAAAAAAGGCACAGATTAAGAGAATAATTTTATGAAATGCCAGCTCTACTTTTGTTGAGAACTTTAAAACCTCAATTAATCCAAAACCTGGGCATTTTTTTTCTCATGAAGGAAAAGATGCAGTGTGAGGAAGAACTGTGAACACCTTCCCATAAACAAGGGCTTCAGAACATGCTGTACTCACAGGACAATGTAAGCTTGACTTTTTTTCTTAAAAGGTGAGTGATGTTTAAGCTTTAAGTATTTTAGACATGCTGACGTATCAGATTTCATGGGAGTGTTTTCAAAACAGTCATAAAAACAGTTTTTCTGATTTTTTTTTCATAACTAAACAAGTTACTCACTTTAAATCCTGTAGTCTTTATTTCAGCTAATTGCCTACGGCAGGCAGAAGTCCTGGTATCCCTCGACTGCACTGAGACTGACTAACAGCAGTTTTCTGCACTGCACACTTGCACGCAAATATAAAACCTACATAAATGGAACAAAGGCAGAAAGGCATGGCAGGGCAGCGCAGCTCTCCACCTGGCTCCCCGTGTCCCAGAGAATGTCACTGCCGCGAATGTCAGCCGAGTGACCCGCACCCGCGATGGGGATCTGTGCATACAGGCGCTGTGGATACCCTTGTTAACAAAGCTGATTCTGGAATCATGGGATCATCAGGCTTGGAAGAGATCTTTAATATCGTCCAGTCCAACCATCAAACCAGCACTGCCACTGAAGCCTCTAAACCACATCACCCAGGGCCACATCCAGTCTTTTAAACGCCTCACAGATGGTGACTCTACCACCTTCTTGGGCAACCTATTCTAATGCCTGACCACGCTAAAATGGATTAACCAAGTGCCATCTAAATCCACGCATGTAGCAGAAAACGAGCCGAACTCGTTAACAGCCCCCGGTCTAAGGGTCGCAGCTCGAGTGACCTCCGAGGCAGCTGCACGACTGTGGCCACGGAGGGCTCGGGTCTCCCTGCGCGGCTCCCGGGCGAGGCGCTCCCATCAGCGCCCGCAGGGTCCGGGCCGGGCCCGCAGCGCCGCCCTGCTGCCCACAGCCCCGCACCTCCCCCGGGAGCGAGTGTTCCTTACTAGCAAATAGTAACACAGCGGCCGCACGGCAGTGGCCGGGCCGCTGCG
>VXBR01008458.1:1514154-1537785 GCA_013400215.1 Cisticola juncidis
GGGCGGGGGCGGGGGAGCGGCGCGCGCTGGCGCCGCGCACGTGCGGGAGGTGGGGCGGCGCATCCGGGAACTCGGCCCTCAGACAGCGAGGCTGACCCGAGATCGTCGAGTCCAACCTACGACCGAACAGCACCGTGTCAACCAGACCATGGCACTAAGGGCCACGTCCAGCCCGTCCTTAAACACCTCCAGGGACGGTGACTCTGCCACCTACCTCCCTGGGCAGTCCGCTCCAATGTCTAATCACACTTTAAAAGAAATTCCTCATGTGTCCAACCTAAACCTCCACTGGCGCAGTTTAAGACTGTGTACTCGGGTCCTGTAGCTGGGAGAGGAGTTCGACCCCTACCCCTACAACCTCCTTTGAGGTACTTTAGGGTCCCCTCTGAGCCTGTTTTTCTCCCGGCTGAGCCCCCTCATCTGCTCCTCACAGCAGTTGTGCTTCAGACCCTTCCCAAGCTTTATTCCTTTCTCTGGACACACTCCACCACCTCATTGTCCTTCCTGAGCTGAAGGGTCCAGAACTGGACGCAGCAGTTGAGGTGTGCCTTCACCAGTGCCAAGTACAGGACAATCATTACCCCGGTTCTGCAGGTATTTTGGAAAGTTCTCTGGGATCCCTCCCCAGGCCCAGGCAATTTGCCCCGTCCCTCAGAGCGGTGCCTCGGCCGTGGCGGGAGGGCCGGAGCGGGGGCTGAGGCGGGTGAGCAGCGCTCGGCCCCTCAGCGCTCCCCGCGGGGTGCTGCAGTCACACAGGTTTGGAATTCGAAGCCAATGGATTGGGTATGGTTTCAAACGTTGGCTGTGCAAACACTCACAAACAAGATGGGACTCATACCTCGCGTATTTCACCTTCAGGCTTAGCTGTCAGTGTCTGAGGTGACTGAACTTGATTCAACGTCAAACCAATCACAAGGGAAAAATATTCTTCAAAGAAGTTTGGGAAACCTGATGATTTACATTTGAGAATGTGCAATCGAGAACACAGGCACTTATTCAGTGATCAGAATATGATAATGCATGCACTCAGTAATTTATTGCACATATTGTGCAACACTGCTCACAGCAAATATCTAATAAATTGACTTTTACTAATACTGAGCCAGTCCTGTTCTGTGACTGCATCAGGCCCAGTATTATGCAACTCTGGTTTTGGGTTGTATTTTTTTTTTTTAGCTCACAGTTTAAGGACTAAGCTGCTACTTGGTGCAATGGTCTAATAGAGCTTTTTTATTATTGGCAATTTGCTGATGTTCAGGATCTTGCTAAGAGGCTGCATCAAGCTTATGCTACAAGCTGACCAAGCAAAACAAGATTCCCTGCTCCAAAAGAGTTTTTCAGTGCACTTGTTTGGCATGATACACAGGCACAAAAAAAGAGTCAGTTTTTAATTCCTTATGATTTTAAGACAACATTCCAATACACTTCCCTACAAATTAATGCTTTGACATTTAAAGAATTATTTGTTCAAATTGTTTTATATGAATTGGAAGGTTATTTTTTTCTTAAGCTTTGTAAAACAGAGTAAATTTCTCTTATATTTTGCTAGATTACAGTTAGTTAATCAGATTTTATCCAATTCCAGAAGCAAGCTAAAAACAACAATGTACAAGAGCATTGTGCAAGAGGTGTAAATCTCTTTAATGTTACAATGCAGCCTAGATAATTCTAGTTGTTCCAATGGCTGCATTAATGGGCTTTGCCCAGTCATTGGTTAGAAGGGTATAGACATGGTTCATATTGCAGAACTCATGGAGTATTCCTTGCTAAAGAATACTGTAGAACTTAAAAGCCTGGAAAAAAGATGTCTGAGACAAAGGTGTGTTAAAGGGTTTGGCATTAAACACAGATGGTGCTCATTTCTTGAAGGCATTTGTGCTTTATGAAACCACATGGTGATAGGAGTCGATGAAAAAGACATTTAAAGCAGCAAATAGCCACTTTAGAACAGTTTCTTCCATAAAATCACTCTATGGAAATTGTCCAGCTCCACACAATTGTTCTTGATTTTTGAGCACCACCTTTCCTGTCTTGGGCATGGACATGTACAACACTTCCTTCTTCTTACAGAATAGTTCAGCAAGAGCCCTTGGCATATGCCTCAAAGAATGACAATGGATTCTAGATTCCTTTTTTTTTTTTTTTTAATAACAGGATAAGGATAAGAAGCAGTGGTACAGTGGCTAAAGCTGCCAGAGCAATGCAATGATCAGCAGTGAAACGATGAACCCAACTCTCCCTCTCTCACTTTCAAACCAGTGTTCTGCTGTTAGAAAGTGCTGAACATGAAAAGCAGGTAAATGACAAAACATCAGCATTTTATTATTCCAATTAATGCACAAATAAAAATATTTGTCATGATTTATAGTGAATATGTATTTAATCATGCAATTGTAAGCTGTATATTTTAGGGAAGGGTTGTTTAATAATACAAACATCTTTTAGGAATTATTCAGAAATTACCTATGCTTTTCAGTTCTAGTATAGGTTTTATATAAAGAATTTGATTATTCTGGAGATGGAAGCACTGTTTCAATTTGTTAATAAAGACAGTTCACTATTTAAAACATACAATAATATATTCTGTAGTAGTGTCAACTACATATTCAATGGGGATATTAAATTTCTAGATAAAATTCATTGAGTAAAGACCACAATTTTGCCACCTAACTGGCAGGGTTACAGAATAGTGCAGTTGGCTTACCGTTGAGCAAACTACTTTGAAACTAGGGCAAGACCTACTACAGCTTCTCCTAGAGTCATATAATTTGTAATTATTATGTTTCAATATATTCCTTAAAGGCCTAAGATCAAAAGATTGACAAAATGTGTTACGCGAGGAAGAAATAACTACTTTCTCCACAGAGCTTTCTCCAAAGAGCTGTAAGTTAGGGGGAAGGGGATGAGTTGTTGATACAGAGTTACTTGGATTTGTACAAGCTTTAAACACTCTAGTTACAAAATAGCAGTGTAGTTAACAAGGGGTGGTTCTCTCACAGAGGAGCAACTCCTCAGTTCAATAGAAATCAAAGGAGCGGAATGTCTTTGTGAAGTATCCTGTTGTGGCTGCTCTTCCAGGGAACATACGGCACTAGATGGACTTTTAGTGTAAACCACAGAACCAGTTCCTATTTGACAAGGAAGCTGAAAGAGGGAAAAAAGAAAAAAGAAAAAAAAAAGAAAAAACCTCTCACCAGATTACAGCTAAATTAGCAGGTTAAATAAGCAATATAAATCATTATGGTATCCTATGTGCAACAAAAATCTTTTTCAGTAAGCAATACTTGTTGCCAAAACAGTGATGGCATAATCAGTGGCAGAACAGTGCAGCTGCTTCAAGTTTGGGGTGTATAACTAGGGGTGGGGCCAGGTAGAATTATATCTTCAAATATAGTTATAATGCAAGCTTGACAAAAGAACAGTGTAAAATGGAAAAATAGCAAAATATGAGGAGACCTGCTGCTCATTTTGTAAGGCAAAGCTTGTGATTTAAGAGTGCTGCTTAGCAACAGATGGGAAAAATCTGAAGGTGATCACATCATCTTGCAGTCCCTGAAAATTAATTATGCATATTCATTCTACCTTTTAAGTTCCATCCTTTTCATGCCCCTGTTCTGCTTGTTCCTTGGGATGAGGACTGTGAGATGGTCCAGCTGTGTAACTCAGTTTTGTCATCCCCATTCTCATGCTGACACAGCAGTGATGCAGCTGCAGAGCTCTGGCTCAGGGCTCTCCAGTCCTCTGTCCCACTGTGCTGTCCACAACACCCATCGATCCCCAGGGGAAAGGGCCCCGAGGTCTCTGGGAGGAAGGCAGGACAGGCAGCACAGACTGAGGAGTGTCTGTGAATGGCTGTCACTAAGCACACACATCTGTCTCTATCAGCACCATTCACCACCAACCCTTCGTGCAACTCCTCCTCTGCAACTCCTCACACCTTGTTCTCCAACAGTTTGACTTCATGTCTTTTTCATACTTTAAAGAGCACAGAGTGGCTTTTCTCTTTTAAGTTGGATTTCCTTAGGAAATTACCCAGGTTGAAAAATTTAATTTATGGTATTGCTAATGAAATTGGCAGATTGTGGCATTTGCAAAGCTGTGAAGTCCCCATTTGATTCACGTGCCACTGCCATCAGTCAGCATGCACAGGGTAGAAGTATAACCATAATATTATAAATTGACAAGTAGTATTTGATTTATTTATCTGCAGATGCCTTCCCTGTGAACCAAGGCTTATGTTGACCAAGTCATTAATCAGCTGGGTAGGTGTAAAGTATAAACTTCTCATACCCTACTGAAAGATTAATTTACATAAATAGTTAAGGAAGCAGTGATTTGCATTCATATTTAACCAGTATATGCCACCAGAAATGTTTTTGCTTTTCCCTGGGGCAACTTCAACTTCTCAAATGCATTTTTTACACAATGTAGCATAGGTTATTACCTAGAACAGTTACATGTTTTTTGTTTGTTTTTTAATTTAGCTGAAAAGCAAGGCACTTTCCAGGAAGGGTACTGATTTACTCTACATAGAGTGCTGAGAAAATTTCAGAGGGAATTATTCAAGATATTGATTAGGGATAAGACAACAGACTATAAGAAGTTTTGTTCTGTAAAAACTGTCACCATATATTGATTATGCTTATTAGTTAATAAAACAACATTTGAAGACTTGATCATATGCCTAGATTCTCAAGTTGGCATCTACACAGAACTGGGGATAAAACTAGCATCATATAGCTGCTAATTTGAGCTTCCAAATTGAAGGTTTCAGTGTTCAGTTAAGATGCAATTAGCTGAAAATGAGGCATTATGTACCAAAATCCCTGTGTCAGCCTTGAAACTTAAGCTTATGATGAAGTAAGGCATTCCAAAATTGAAGTTATGGCCGCATTCTCTTTTCCTCTCTATGCCAAACATGTGTTCATAATCCTTTCTACTTATTATTTCTTAACACAAAATAGCAAATTAGGTCCATATGAGACTTAGATAAATAAAACCAGATCATAACTGATTTGGCACTTGGCCTATTTTGATATCTGCCAGTTTAAGCAGTGTGACCCTAAAAATAAGGGTCAAGCTAATTACAGTTGCTCAGAAATCCAGATTTTCCAGGTCTGAACTAGGTCCTGCCTGCCAGCTTGAATTTCTTGGTATTCTTGAGTATTTAAACCCCTCTCTTAGAAAAAGGATTTGAACTGAAAACCTCTAGCAGCAAACACTAACTTCTTGGTTCTTGACTCCATGCTACCACTTAATCCCCAGCTTTCCTGTCTTACTGAGAAGTTAGACACAGCCCAGAAGGGAAGTTCCAACTGGCTTCCAGACATGTTTTTGGTGAGCTTGTGCCATGGGACAGGTTCTTGATTTGGTCCCAAAGCTATACTGGAGGTGGCAGAATGTGCATGTGACAGGATGAATTGGTGCATCAGTGCTAGGAATCAAGAGAAACTGCAGTGTAAGCTGCTCAGAGTATCAATACACTCCTACTGAAATAAAGATTTCATCTGAAACTGGTAATAAGCAACAGCATATGAGAGCTGAAAAAGCATATGGAAATATATGAAAGATAAGATTTTAAGGTTTAAACTGACCTGTGAGTCAGTGGTGAGTTTCAGTTTCACACTTCATCATGGACTTGCATTATCAGCTTGGGCATAACCCTTTGCCTTTAGTTAGCTGGCTTTTTCTGGCTCCCTATTTGTGAGCTAAAATGAATGCAACAACGAGTGCATGACAGAATTAAGTTTGTTATTTTATAACCTAGCAAAGAGACACAGTACTCTTCTCACAGGGTCTGGGTGGGATTTGACTAAAGCTTGTATTCTTTCAACCACAGTAAGACAAACGAGATCCACTTATGTCCATAGTCATTAAAAAGGACAATCGCTGTATTAATATTATTAATTATCAAGCCTATGAGCAAGCCTATTCTGTTACTGGACAGTCATTTCACTGCACTCTGAACTTTGCATGTTACTTTGTATCTCATCTTTCTGCCTGTGCACTCACCCAGACACAAAAGACCAGTGGACTCTGATGGTACATAAGAACAAAAAAAATACGTGAAGAGGATTTTTAAAAAAATGATTATCAAATCTTTATAACCTATTACAGCTAAAAAGTTAATGAAAAATTTGAAAAAGGAATTACTGTATCTGTTTAAATCTTCTTAAATTCTTCTTTTCTATGATAAAATTTGTAGTTAAGTTCCTTGTTTTAACTGTTATCAAGGAAGGTAAAGAAGGTCTGTACAATACACTGGAAAAACTGGTGTTAGTATTTTAGTATTACTTAAGTGACCTTTTTTTTAATGGAAGAAACTTCATCTCCAATCTAGTTAGGATCCTTGATCCAGTTTTAGAATTTGAACTTTTAACTATTTTTATATTTGGTAAACAAACACTTCAAAACCTCACCCATGCAGAGTGCTTCATGCTTGAAATATTGCACTATTCCTACAATTGCATTTAGATAAAGCTGTTCACCATCAGATAATGAAACCATTAAAAACACCAAAATCCAGAAAACCCAGAAAAAGGAGAGAGAGTTCTGACTTGCAGAAAAAAACGGAGCTGGCTGTTCTGGGAATGATCTTCAGAATTAGCTCATTATTTATTCTTGGTGCACTCCACCAATTAAACAAACAGCTTTAAATATAGCACCAGGGATGGGCTTAGCTGGCGTGTTCAGGGTCATTGCAGATGTGCAGGCTTGTTCACCCCCCTGCAGGAACTCTGTGTGTGTGTGCAGGTGCTGGCATGGGACAGCACAGGCTGGAGCTGGAGTGGCCCAAGGAAAGGCAGACATTCCTGGTGGACACCAGTGAAATTCCTCTGTTTGGGTAATAACACAAGAGTTATTTCAGCCACTAGAAATATGTCAGTGATCCCTAAGGAGCTGGTGGGGCTGACCAAAAACCCCAAATCTCTATATTTTAATACCAATAGCACTTTGTGAAAAATGAACTCAGATAACTCAGTATGTGATTCAGACCTTCTGTCAAGTAAATATTGAAGTGAAAAAGAAAAACTTGATTATGCCTTCTGTCAGTGAGTGATGTGCAGTATAATGCAAATATTTAAGAAAACAGCAATACTTACTATAACAGTTATATGAACTGTAGTACAGCAGATTTATTGCTGCAGCTCAGGGCTTGGCTGAGACATCTTCATTATCTGAATGACTGTCTGTATAGACAGTACCTCATGCACCAAGGTGTGCACAGGACATGTCTGAAATATTTGAAATATTTTTTCATATGTAGTATGGGCAGGACCTTTCTTGAAGGATCTCTAGATTTTGCAGTTGCGCTATTGCTGCAGGTGATCTGAACATTCACATCCTGGCCAGCTTTTGTTAGGAGAGTCTGCTGTCCTTGCCATCACATTGCAAATGTTGGAAAGACACCGTGTAAGCTGTAGAGAAAGTGGATTGATAGATTTCCAAAGGCATCTGTAACAAATGAAACAAGAGCACTACAGAGACTTCGAAAGTTAGAATCATGTGATAGTTTAACACAAATATATGTTGATTTTAAAGACTGTAGTTCTTCCCAGCACTTAACATTCAGAGATCTAAGATAATGCAGAAACAAAGCATATTTTGACAATGAGAAGAGACAGAGAGGGAGATTTCAATAAAGAAAAATCAGACAAAAGTAGAGGACATGCAGTTAATATTTTTGCTGTTGCAGATCTCCCACATCCTAATGTAAATGTTTAAGCATGGAATGAGAGTTTTTGCAGGATCTGAGAACTTGACAGTTGTACTACTGCAATATGTAAAAATGGTCGTGGGATATAAATGCCACAAGAAAATTTGCAACTTCTGCTATCTATGCAAAAGATTCCAAGAATTTTGTGACACATAAAATATTTTGAAATTTTGCTAGGGTGGGAAAAATTTATAAAATCAACTGATTATGATTTTATTGTGTCTTTTATTTGGACTGCTTTTAAAAAGAAATCTAAGACAAAACCAACAATTAAATGTTGCAGGAAATTCCAACCTGCTGCTCTCTTTTCTCTGAGTGTTGGTTTTCCAAGTATGACATGCCTCAAGTCTGGGACCAAAATGAAAACAAAGTACAATCTTTTTTGATGTAAACCCTTGGATAGTAAGAACTGGACAAGGCTCCAGTGCAGCCAGTCCTGCAAACAATTCAGTGTTATTTGTGCTCAACATACATCACAAATTGACACAATACTTAGGCAGCATTCTTGAAGGGAAACAAAAGGACAAGAATACATACAGTCATGGTTAGGATAGGGGATTCGAAAAAGAAATAAATCAGAAAATTCCAGAGGAAAAATAGAAGAAAGATAAGAGTTGAATAGAGAATCTAAGAATAATGTAAGTTCACAAGAATTTACATTTTCACAAGAAAAAGTGATGAAGAAACTGTAAAATGTTACTTAATTCAGTGTTAAATGATGCTATGACAGACACACACCCCTCCACATCCAGGACACACAGATCTGCACTGCAGCTGCACAGCTGGGACACTGCTGGGATATTCCATTCCCCCAAGAGGATGTTCAGAGGAGGGATAATGCACATGTCCCACTGTGTATCCCCATGGAACTGCAGGACTCTGTGCAAAGAGCCCAAATTAGACTATGCTGTCTATTTTTAGGGGGGCTGAAATGCAGCCTTGTCAAGTTTAGTCTTCATGTGCCAATTTCGCTGGAAATACTCCTGGGCTTTGAATCCCTTGGGAGACGGTTTTGTACGTGCTTGAAATTTGAAGGTTAGCATTTTCTGTGGACAACAATAGCCACTAAGGGGACAGAAACCAGAACTATTGCACTGAATTCAGGGGTGGGAATTTGTTTCTCTTCTTGCTAATTCAATTATGTAAAATTTCAAGTTTTCTGAGTTCAGATGGATGAAATTTTTATCAAAGTGAAGCTAAGGCTTTGAATGGTGATTTTAAAATAAAACTCTTAGAAATGTATTGTACATATGTGATAGATTTAGTAGTGATTCTGAAAATTCTACCCTCAAAATTGTAAACTCACTCTATGGCTCCTGGCTAAAATCCTTTAATCAGCAGTCCCAGCTTAACAGTTTCTGAAACTCTGGGCCTAGCTCAGGTAAACCTTAGCATCTTATGTGTGGTTTTACTTCCACTATTGATAGTGATATGAACTTACATGAGAAAGGAGAAAGGTTACATTAAAAAAAGCAAGTCAGTTCCAAAAACTTTTGCCACATAGCCGCTGTGTTACCCTAAACAAACAAGAATAAAAATAAGCATGGTCTAAGTGGCATTTTGAGAGCTGAGGAAGAAGCTGAGAGTGCAAGAACAAGATTGCACTGCTGACTAATGATGCCAGCTTGGAAGCAATATCAGCTGTTTAATAACTCCAGGCTCCTGCTCTTTGATAGAGATTATCAAGGTGAAAGATAAAAGAAGTAACAGTGATGAACTGAGGACCCTAGAAATGAAAACTATGCTTTTATTTATAGAGGGAAGCTCTCACAGACAGAACTAGGGTAAAATGCAAGCTGAGAAAACGGTATCTATTTAGACCTGATTAAATATTCCTAGGAAGACTGCTTTATAGCAGTTGTGGATTAAGGTCATTTTGCCATGCTTTAAAAAAAAGACACTAAAATTAGAACATACACAGGCCCATTTTGATATATTGCAGCAACATCTTCTGTTTAGACAACAAATCACCATAGCAGTGTAGCAGCCCTGGTTACCCTCACTAACTTCAGGAAGAATTCATCTCTCAGCTAAGTCTTGGCTAGAAAAGCTACTTAACAGTTCTTTCCTGTTTTCAAGACTGTGACTGAGGATATTTCTTCCCTTTAATTTATTGAGGAGAGGCTTTCAAAATACAGATAAAAACTCAAGTAAAAAAATGGCCCGCCTATTTGTATTGAAAAGTCTGGGAGATGAGACCCTAACATTTTGTACTCAAAATAAAAAAGCACAAATTTAAAACATCAGCAATGACAAGGTGTACAAATTCTATGACTCTTGATCAAAGAGAGGATTTTCATTGTTCACCCAGCCTTGTGTTGTGACTGCACTCAGGCAGAGCCATTGGCTCTGTTGTTTCAGGGATAAGTGGTTTCAGGACACAGGCCTCTGCCACCTGGAAGTACAATCCATACCTCCTGCCCACAGCTCTAACTGGCAATCGAGCCTAATACAGTAAAATGCCAAAGCACAGGAGCAATAATAACATGCAACAATGCCACTTTTGCCTGTTCTAGAGAAAAAGGGCAAATCCTGCATGGAGAAAGAAAAAGGAAAAAGCTTTACAGAAACTCCACATGTATAAGTAAAATGCAATTTCATTAAAATATTTAGCAAATAATTATTTAATTGCATGATGTAACTTTGATCTAGCATACAACACAAAGCTACAACTTCATCACCTGTTACTATACCCTTTATTTTCACCCCATACACATCAATGCAAAAACTCACAGAGTTGAGGCAGCATCTGTGAAAACCCCAAACCCACATTTCACCCTAATGCCCAGTGCACAAGCATTTGCAAGAATGTTTGTTCTCAAAGGCTTCTCAGCTGCCCTTTCCTGAATCAGGCTCTACAAGCCATGCACTCAGGCCAGTTTGATCTTCCTCTGATTTTCAATTCTCTTAGCACCACTTTACAACATTCTCCACACTCTGCACACCTGATAACATCAGTTTGAATAAGCAATATTCTCGTGGAAAGACTTCTCAAATAAACTAGAATCTAGGGCAATAGAAACCCTAAGATCTGGATTGTAAACCACACACTAAAAATAAAAATGTTCTGATATCAATACAACCAAAAGAAAACCAAGATAATTAACAATTTTTAATCTTATTATGGGTGTATTAAATACTAAAATTTGCATCTGCAGAAAAATGTTCCCTTGGAAATTTGTCAAAGCTCAGCCATAGATTAAAGTTAACAATTCATAATGCACACTTAAAATGCACAACATTTTACCTGAAAGTGCACAGTACAGTTTTTACTGGACACAAAAAATATTTTCTCCTTTCATGAAGGAGATAATATTGGTCTGTTGTTCCTATTAGAATCGTATAAATACATGTACAAGTCATAGATAAAGCAAATAAATAGCAAATGTAAATACATTAGCATGGAATAACACTGGACCAACCCTTTTGGCAAAGGCAGTTTGGTACACAGTTGTATCAAAGTTCAATGTAGAATATATAATTTAACAATGCACACATTCACTTCACAAACTTTTCCCTCTTTTCTGCTACACAAAATGCTAAAAGTATTATCTTCTACATGACAATGGCTTTACTGAGTTAATTGGCAGACAATTGATTTGAGACATAAAAATACATGAGCAATAGGACACAAAACAAGCCAATTTTGGAAGAAATTTCAACATTTTTGGAAAACCTTGCTTAGAAAACAACTGCATTTTACAAGGGGAAATATTCTTTGGTATAAAGGCACAGTGCCAATGGTATACCCAAAGTTTTCACTTTTAAGTGAAAGAGCTATCAAAACTGAGTAAAAAATGAAGCCTCTTAAAAGTATAAGTAAGGCACACTTGAAATTAAGTTGCACTGTGGCACCACAGAATTTCTACCCAGTCAGAACAAAGGAAAGCACTTTGCAAAATCTAGCAAGGCAGAGTTGTACTGGCTGTGGAATGGTAAAAGCGTAACTGGTAGAAATGTAAGCAAGCACATGTAGAGAATAGCGTACATGGATTTTACTGTGACAAAGGCTTATGGTCATGTTCTAAAACTCAGGATTCAGTCCCAGTATATTCTAAACAAACTCCTGAGCAAAGACCACAAAGTGTTTCAAATAGCTCCATCACTGTCAATTGAAAACAGGCAGCTGCCAGAGAATGAGACATTAAAAATGCTAAGAGCAGTGTTGTATCATGCAGCAGGTCACACAGACTAATCAAAACACAGCACATTTTTATCTTGAACAAGACATCATAACTTTCACAAGAAAACACCTTTATCAGTTAGTCTTAGCACTTGATTCTTATGGTCTTGGTGAAAAACTTCATTTACTTAATTCAGTGGTATTATAGAATTGGTTAAAGTGCTTTAAAAAGAATAAAAAAAAATCACATTTCTCTATTAAAAATACTTCTTCCTCTTGAAACTTGCCTTCAGTAATAATTAACTCACACATTAGAACTGATGAAACAGTATTAGCAAGAAACAGCTGGTTACCTGAGAGGAAGCATTTATTAAACTATTTCATGTATTTGCCAAAGTACTGTGCCATAAAAGCTTATCTGTGCTGCATGTTGAACAACCTTGTGAGTCATCTTTTGCTTTTTCCTTTGGCTAGTGCCTCTGCATAGGTCAGGTGAATGAACTCAAAGAGTTGTGTGGCATTGGCAGCATTACCCAAAATCTTGGACAGCTCGTCCTTGGACAGTGTCACCAGGTCTGCAATGCTTTTAACGTGGGTCATTAAGGCACGACAGTTTTTTGTATTAACCCCTGGCATTTTCAGCAGGAAGTCCTGAGGCCCAGGGTTGTACTTGTCTGACTCGGGGAGAATTTCAGAATCGGCGGTGATGGCCATCGCCGTTTCTGCGTCGGGCTGGGGACGGTTTTGTTTCAGCTCTTCAAACAGCTCGGCAGTAGCGTGGGGAGAGGGGCACCACAGGATTCGTAACTTTGGGAAGTGCAGAGTGAGGAGGGTCAGTTTAGAAGTGACATCATTGCTGGAAATCTCTGGCTGTAAGGAGCCTCGCGGGATCAAGGAGAAGGGTTTGCTAGGATCGAATTCAATAAGGAGCACGGGCCGCTTGTAGTAGCGGCACATGGACACGCACTGCGCGTACAGCCGGCCGTTGTTCAGGGAGCCGATGAGGTCGCTGACGCTCTTCCTCTCCACGCAGATGTCAGGGGTTAGAATGTAATCCCCAACTTCCAGGGTCACAGGCTCAATGTCGATCCCACGGCGGTGGATCAGCGAGGGAAGCTCACTGCGGAATTCCCGCATATCCACGATTACGGTTTGCTGAACATCCTTCTGCTCCTGTCCCCCTAAAGAGCAAAATAAACACAGTCACCCCCATACTCAGCGCCTCCTGCTCTGCTTGTTTTCCTGTGTGTTGTGCATGACTTCTGCAAAGGATGGACTCCTCATCTTAAGTTATACCTCAAATTCAGCAGTACAATAAATCCAGAATTCATCTGAGTTTTAACTGTTGGAGAAAAACATTTCTTGCCTAAATATATACTGTAGTTTATAGAGCATGCTGTGGAGCTTGATAGAACTACCATGCTACTTGCTGTGAGCTTTGTGTAGGTGACAATGAAATACATTATGCTGTAGACGAAAATTATTTAAATGAATCAGGGAAATCTTTAAAAGGCTGCCTGCAAAACAAGATAATGAAGCTGATCCCTTTTATTTCCAGCTGTTTCCCACAGAAATACAGCACTTTATTGCAGGAATTATGTATTGACCTCTACAGATCTGCAGGACACATAGAGACTGCAGCACCAAGGCCACAAAAGATGTAATAGCCAAGATTAGAGAGTATATGGCAAAGGAGAGCAGGATTACAGAAACAACAGCAAAGAAAAACAGGCAGGAGCACAGCATACATGTCCGAGAAAAAGAACAAAAATATGGTTAGAATTGCAACACAAGAAAAAGGATGCTTTATTGCAAAGGAGTGATCAAACCCATACTGTGCAGTTGCTTACCCAGGCAGTACATTTTGCAAAGATGAAAAGAAGTCCACAACATTTACTGTCTCAAGAACAACACTGCCTTTGACCAACTGTAAACTTCAGTTTCTATGTTTTAATTCCTCTTCCTACAAGCATCACTAGACAGCCTCATAATCAACGATCTGACCAGAAACAATCCAAAAGGTACCTGTCTTATCGGTCAAATACTTCATTAACCTGTATTTTCAAAGGAAACCACAGTTCATTGTCACTGGGAAATAATGTTCCTTTAGCACCAAGACTGCAGAGTCAAAGTCCAACATGTCTCTGCCCCAGATGCTTTGAGGGGGATTTAAAGTGCAATAGTTATGGGACTTCTAGAAAGCTCCAGGAGCTGCTCACCTGCTTTGCGTGTGTCAGCAGAGACAGAGGCAGGTCTAGCGTCCCTGAGGAGGTCTAAGTTTGTTTCATTTCTTCCTTCTCTTTCTTCAGGAACAACCATGCTGGCCTTCTCTCTAAGGAACCACAAACAAACACATTAAAAACCGCAAATGCAGAAGTAAAGAAGATTGAAATACTTCAATACCCTTCATCCAGATGTAAAATTATATATAGTTTAATACTAAAAGCAAACCCGATCAGAAATGCAATTTACTGGGGTTTTCTAGGTTTTTCCTTTTACAAAGGAACTACTGAGTAGTAATAGTGTTGTAACTCACTGAGAAGGCACTGTCAGTAAAAATAATCTTATACAGTCTAAGGAAATAACTGTTTTCTTTCCCCAACTGTCTTAGGTTATAAAAGCCTTAAAAATTATCTTACAAGAAATGTTACCTGCAAAAACACAGTTACACAAATGAACTTCATAGGCAATTAGGAAAAAATTCAAGTGATGCTGATTAGCCTTTATGTTAATAATAAATCCCACTAAAATTATTAAACAAAATACCAGGTGCTTTGAAAAGGAAAGTTTTGACTTTTTGGTGATTCTCAACAGGAAAGTAGTCTTTACATATGACAAAGAATTGAATTAAAAGTTTATTTAAAGCCTTCACACAGTTAAGAACTTTATTTGAAACGTAAGCATATCGGGGAATTACAGGAAACACTAATTATAAAGGCAGTTAAACTAATTGTGTTACCGAATGAGTTTTTCAAAGGCCTCCTTCTCTTTCCTCAGAGCTGTGAGGTAGCGCTGCTCCTCTGTGGAGCCCCCATATATGAGGAAATAAACTCTGGAGGTATAAAAGAGAATAAAAAAGAGGTCACAAAACTTTCTATTAAGTTTAAAAAATCCACAACCAATAAATTTAAGATAAGTGCCTGACAAATTAATTAACAGTATATTAAATTTTAAGTTTTCTATATTTGTAATTAGTATGTGACATTTATTCATAGAACTGAGTTTTGCAATTTCCAGGTGTATTAAATATATATACCAAATTGGTAGTATTTCTGTCAGCAAATGCTCTAACTGCAAACACTAATTTTTTAAGGTGTTTCCTTTACTTGCTTCTCTGTTACAGTTTCTGAATTCATGCTCTTCAGCATGATGACCACCAGGAAACGTGAAAATTAATTAAACCCAAAATGAATCCATTTGTTTAAAAATCGTATCTTCAGAGATGATTTAAAATGAGACTACACCACCTCAAAATGATCTACTGCCACTAAAATTGAAGCAGAGGACTTAGAATAGTTTTTTTTCTTTTTTTTTTTTTTAACAGATATGCTTCTGCTGTTAAGGGTCTAAATACCTGCTGGAAAGTAAAAAATATTTTTTGATTACACCAGACAATATGCTTTTGTTTAAACTTAAGGGCTCAACATGAACTGAAAGGTAGCTGTTGAAAATGAACAGCAGCCTGTCCTGCATTGCCTGCAGACCAGAATTACCCTGGCCAGGTGAACTTGCCTCAGAGGCTTCCCAGGCCTGCTTGCCTTGTAGATCTCCAGCTGCCGCACAAAGGTGAGCTCTGCATCGTACAGCACAACGTATCTGGGCTCCACCTCGTGCAGCACCCGAGTGAGCGCATAGGGGTCCCCACAGCCCTGCAGAGGGTGGATAATGGTCAGCGGGTCCTTGAAAATCCCATAGTAACAGTCTGAGGGCAGGTTTACATCAAAATCTTCAGGAATGGTCTCTTCAGCGTTGCTTTCTTGGCTACCACTTAATTCTTCGTTGTCTTCCACCTCGACTTCCTCTCTCTTTTCCTCCTCAGGTTTCCCTATCATTTGGAGTATAGTCCGATCTTGCTGCTTCTTGTGTTTATTTTGTTTTGAAGAAGCTGTGAGTTTGGCTTTTTTGGCTTGAGGCCCTGTGTCTGGTTTGGCATTTCCTTTGGACTTGATGGCTTTTTTGTCCTTAATCCACACTTCTCCAGCTTTCTCGTCCTTTCCAAAGGTTTTGTTATACAGTCTTGTTAAGAAAGCTTCTGCTCCAGCAATAATATACTCCCTGAGCTGTGCACAGGCTCGGTCATCACTGGCACAAATGAGCACTTGCCCTGCAGTCAAGAAACAATCCCATGTTTACAGCCTGTAATGCTGTGCTTCTTACCCAGCTACAAGCACCTCCCCAGCCAATGGCTTGCACTGATCCCAGCACTGTGCCTGCCAAATGCCTTGACATTGGCTGCCACAGTCACTTTGCACTTTGAAAGAATCTAAATCACATGGCTTTTTGTACCAAATAAAATTAGAGAAGATTAATGGACGTTCAACATTCCTTATTCTTACAATATCTAAATTTGTAAAGTTTTCTTTCTGACCATTGGAAATGAGGCAGATACAGCATGTGTTTAAACATATTTGAACAACTACTCATTTTTAAGATGTGGAATAAGAGAGAACTTAATTTAGACCATTCCAATTTATCAGCTGTGTTCGAGAGTCCATAAAACACACTTCACATGGTATTATTGACGTTTGTGAATAACAATTCTCTGCAAGCTGACTCAGATAAACTCCTACAACACTAGGTGAGAGAGCCAGTTCTTACCCAGAGTCAGAACACTGTGGGTGGCAGAAAAGAGCGCTTTTTTACCCTTACTATTTCCGAAAATAAAACTTGCTAAATTTTAAGGGAATGAAAAGCCCTAAAATAGGAAAGGCAGCAAAGCAGTTAGACTCCCCTCCCTGCCTCCTAATCTTTACCTCATTTATATGCAATTCATGAGAAGCAAATTTGCAGGTGGATGAGAAGAATGTGCAAGTTAGAAAGGGTGTAAGATGGAACCCCAAACTTCAGAAATGAGTAAATGGTCCCTTGATCATGATAAATTTCCACATCAGTTTTATTTGGCTTGGAACTAAGGTATCAGTCACTATGGAAATGCAACCTAAAATGTTTTTTCAGAATAATGCATGTTCCTTCCTAAAAAGTATTGCACTGTAGGAATGAACAGCATTTCTCTTTCAGAGCAAGATCTAGTAAGAGTTTATGTAAAACTATCTAAATTTACACATCTTATGTACATAATATACATAAATTCCTCATCTTAAGGCCACAAATTACTAAATTTAAACCAGCTCTTTGATAAAACTACAGAACAGTTAGTTCCTCCACTCCAAGGTCAAGCAGAAGTACAAACCAGCAGCAGTACTGGAAAACTTACATCATTTAGTATTCTCTCACCTGGGCCACCAAGGTTGTCACTGTTCTTATTCTCCTCTTCAATCTCTTTCAGTACTTCTCTCAAAGCTTCCCATTTTGGGTTACTTTCTAGAACCAATTCCCTTTTAAGTTCTGAAACAAAGTAAGATTGAACATATCAGCTCTTGCAGCCAAAATATCCTTCAGACTTTAAATCAGTGGTTAGATGTCAATAGTGTGATGGTTGTTGTCACATATGATATTCAACAGCCTACACATGCAACTTGTTATGCTAATGAGCTGGAGAACACTCTTAAATTTAAAAATGGAGATAAGTGCTTTTGTGAAGCAAAACCCTGAAATATTCACTCATTCTTCAACTCTGAAACTCCTGAATATATTTTTTTAATAAAAGCAACCACAGCCTCCTACACTTTCACATACGATAATAAAGATGAAGCTAAACATCAATGTAATGCAAGCACAATTCCACAAAAGCTCTCTCAATAATCAGCTGTGCAAGCTTAAGAGAATCCCCTACTTCGTGACTCTTTTATGTTGTTTATTATGTGTTTTTGGAACTAAGATTATGTCTCAATTTATCCCAGCTAACAGACTGAGATCCTGAGCTGTGGAAGTTCATGCAGGGAACCACAGCCCAAGTACTAATATGCAAAGCACTTGGAATCGTGTGACACTCTGAAACTTAAAATTAGGAACGATCAGTACCGTTTTCCTTTTTTACATCACGTTTTTCAGAGCCTGAGGCTTTGCCTTTCTGATTCACTTTCTCATCTGCAATGCGATAAACTCGAGCTCGAGCATTCACAAACATTGAGGTACTGGAGTCAAGGAACAGCCAGCCTGGAGAGGAAATGAGAAGGAAGCAGTAGTAGTTTGACATCTGCAATGTGCATGTGCTCCAACACTCTGCAGTAAAAGCCCCAGACCTTCAGCTGGAATACCTGCCCTACCTGCTTGCTGTGTAATCACCAGCTTAATAAAAGACAGAAATGTGATGCAAATCTCACACTGTTAAGTAACAGCAGTTAAGTGGGAAGATGAAAGAATTATCTGTCAATAAAAACCTACGTCCTTATGGCTGGTTGTGTAAAACCTAATTAGATACCTTCATATGTTTGGGAATGATAATTAAAAACATCAACACTACATTGTTTCATGCATTAACTTGTATGGTTATTCTGTGTTTACCTGAATTCTCACCAAAAGCTTTTTCACTTGCTTTCAGTGACTCCAGGAGATTAAGGAAAGTCACACAATCATACTGGGTTAGATACAGCAGCAAAGTACGCAGGATCTTCAAATCCTGGACCAGAGACTTTGTCTTAGCTCCAAGCTGATGCCAGAGAGGATCTAAATAGTGACGTATTGTCTGGAAATCAAAATTGGAAAGTTTGGAGTGTCAAACATACAGTATTGCATTATAGCTTCTAACCAAACTGAGAACGCACTTCAAATTTACAGGGGATACTCTGGTTTCCCAAAGTTATTACAGATACCAAGATAAAGATGTACTGGTGAGGTATTTGTTTTGATATAAGTGACCGTATTTTAGCAAAGTTAATATAACATAGATGTCTTTATGAAAAACATCTCAGCAATTAGCAGATGTATATAATGTAATACTTTCAGACAATTTTTTCCTTTCCATCTAATAAAAAAATACTGGTAAAATTATAAAAAACAACCTTATTTTACTGGTACTGGCCTGTTGTATTTAGTATCTAGTGTCCTTTACTCAGGTACAGCAAAAACCATTATCATGTCATTTAGTTTTCAAAATCAGATAGGTACCATAGATATGCAACTTTTAGAGGCCAAGAAAAAGCCTTCAAATATTTAAAGTACAGAAGGTCTCTCATCCAGATTAAATCACAGTTAACCACTAACTGTGTTGCATTATGACAGTTGATTTTACCCTAACAAAAGCGTATGTGTGCCAAACAGATCTGTCAAAATAACAATGAACACAAATTTATTGACATACATAATGATTAAAGATACAGCAGATGCATGCATGTGCTTATTGTCTATTATGTACAGTGCTTCTCCTACTAGAGAAAATAAAAAATAAAAGCAAGAAATTCAAAAGGAAAAGGGGAGTATGTGTGTGGCAATTACTGATACTTATCTCCAAAGTATTCTGAACTGAAGTTGCAACTGTCTTCTTAATAACAGCAGCAACAATTATTATTATAACCATGAATTGGAGTGTTCTTACTGTTGGGACTTTGGAAATGAAGGAAGAACAATAATACCTATACATAAAAACCCCTCCTGGCAACTGTTACATCACCATTACACCCCCTTGTACCAGTAATAAACATGTCATGGGAGAACACTCAGCTGCTGCTGGTTATTTATTTTGCAAACACTTCTGTTTGCATGGCAGGCACTTTGGAGATCTATATCCCATTACTCAGACACTGCAGAATAATCAAAATAGTTACCTTGTCAAAAGGTTTAGCAATAGCATTCTCTAAAGACAGATCCTCTACTTCCAGAGCTGGGTTGTAACGTTTGAGTTCCCTCAGACACGCGTTCAGAATGTCCAGGATTGCAGTCTGGATAGCAAGCATGGCAGGGGTCATGGCCACATGTATTTCCACCACTTCAGGTTTATGCTTCTCTAAAAAGGAGTGCACTGCTATATGAAATCTAAGAGGAAAACAGCTTCATAAGATTTACATGGATAGTTTTATTTGATTTAGAATTACTCAGAAGTCTGTATAAAATACAATTGCTTTAAATGTAAACACGTAAGTTAATTCCAAAATTAGTTTCTACTGATGTGAAGACTGCAATCTTATGAACAGCCTTGGAAAACCATCTGTTCCACAATTATGACTGTAGTCATTCTAGTCATGTGAGCCTATAGTGCTGGTGAATGATCCATGGAAAATTACTGCGCTGGATTCTGCATCATCATCACACATAGCAAATTTAAAAATAAGCCCAAAAAATCCTATGAGGGAGAAACTGGAAAGGGTTCATAAATTCTCTGAAATCACACAGCTGCACCAGCAGATTTTGTGACATTCCCAGCTTGCAATGACAACCTGCAGGTCCTTGTTGGATCCCTGCCCTTGGGGCCACTCTGGCTGCACAGATCCAGAGATGCCACGTGACTGTTCCTGTCAGGATGAGGCTCAGAGAACACCATGGCTGCTGACCTCTGCAACCCCACGGATATTTCTCTGCAGCCTGCAGCCCCAGGTCTTTTCATGGAAGACAAGGAAGGAACTCTAGGGAGCTTCTACTCAACCCTTCCTACCCTAGGTATGTCCCCTTCTACTTCCCAGAGATACTGAAAGAAAGACTGTTCAGGAATTTACAATGCAGAGGAACAGTTCAGTAAGAAGCAGTGAAACACACTCCAGCCCAGACTAAGGGAACAAATGGGCAGAGCACTGACTGGGTCATCAGAGAGTGTCCAGTTCCATTTGTGGATCTGCTGAAGACTCAGAGCATGCCACATCTTGGGAAATTTCTTTTTAACACTCATCAAGAAATGTTTTTTATACACAACTGACTGAATAAGTTTAAAAAAATCTGGCAGGTAGAAAGAGATGGAGTTTTATCTCAGCTGGAAACAAACACCTCCATGAATAGCAGAACTGAGAGACTGTTTTCCTGTCATTACATAGCTTAAATACTCTTGTTTGGTAAGAGAAGTGTCACTTTTTGCTGTGATTTCTCTTGACTAAAAGGACAGCTCTAACATAAGGTTCATCCCCTCAACAGAGTCAATTTGAGTCTATTTTCAAAAATACTCTCAGAAATTCTGTATCTTTAAGACCACTTCTGTCAAAAACTGAAAAAGAATTTTGTTTGGGAATACAGGAGGTAACACAGATTAGAGTGTGACTAAATACACCTTGTTTCCTTGGGAAGCCACTTAACATCCTTCATCTTTCCTCTAAGTTTAACTCTCCAGTGAAGGAAAGAAGGGCCTCACCTTGGCCACAGATAAAGTTTCCCAACAAAAAGATTTTTCATCACTCTTTCCACATGACAAAAGCCAGTGTTAAATGCAACTGCATTATCTGTGAAAGCTTTAATGAAGCCTTGCTTGTTCTTCTGGCGATAAAGCCGCAGGATGAATGCTTCCTGACAGGACTCGATGATTCTGTGTGCTTTGTACACCAAAATGCCTGGCAAAACAAACAAAAATTAAGTTAAAAAAATACAGAAAGGTCCAGGTTTGTACAGATTTTTCCTCACAACTGTCTTATTCTTCTACTGTTCTTTTAATTACAGGAATTTCAGTCTTCTAAAATGAAGGCTGAACAAACTTTTTGGGGTTGAAACAAGTGATTTCATAGTTTCAGTACCATGGAATTACCAAATAATAGAACTGGGTTAATGATGCACCTTCAATAGAAAAAAAACAAACACAAAACCAAAAACACTTGTGCATGGGTGGCAGGACTTACTAGCTTGGAAAATTCTTTACTCCTGAGGCATAACTTGAACTCGAGCCTTTTAAAAGCAGAAAAAGTAAATGCACGACATAACACAGTTACAACAAAGTAAGTTTGATATGTGTGAGGTTGTGATGGATTCTTCCATTAAGAGAAATCCTGGAATTACAGACTTGTTGAGTAACTTTCATTGGCAACAGTTCAAATGTTTCCATAATCAAAGAACTTCTGAAAACATTTATTTTGCTTTTCTCTCCCACCTGACAGTCATATTCATACTCAAGAACAGCAAGTATTATCAAATATATGAGTACACCACCAATTTTCTTTATGGCTATGGGTGTAGTAGGAATAAAACCTATCAAGCAGATTTCAATAAAGAGAAATTAAACAAGAGTTTAACTTAATTACGTGTTTGAGATGAACACTTCTGGAGTTCACAGTTCACTCAGCCAAGACCTGCTACACCAAGGCTTGTTTTCCCCTCATGCTCATCATGTTAAACAGCACATTGCATTATTTTCCCTCTCCCCTACTGAAGACCTATGTGTATCTGTTCATAGCTTCCAGTGCAATCATAAATGACTTTCTAAAATGGAACCAAAGGACATCAAACAAAACACTCTTACCTTTAGTTCATTAAGTCTTACCAGTAATGAGGTTGGCAGGAATTCTGTCAGTGAGGAAATCCACCACAAGGATCCGGCTTGTTGCAAAGATCACTCCTCCTTGTGTATAAAATTCATATCGAGTATTATTTGCAATTTCATTGGTAACCCGTCGAGGGAGATGAACAACTCCATCTGACCTCAGCTGATCAATAAAATACTCCTAAACCAAATACAATAAAACACAAGACATTATTGTGGTATCCAGGGAAAGGGATCCAAAAAGCCCCTTATTACATATACTGTGGTAATTTTGAGGAGCTGTTGAAAACAAATTAAGACATTATAGTAAAACATACTAGAAGAAGTCAGAACTATTATCATTTTTTCTTCTTTGACACACTTTCTTCAGTTTCAAACACATCTAGGTGATCTAAAAAATCTACATAGTCAGTAGTAATTAGACAATACTTGCATAAAAATGAGCAACTGACACTTCAAGGAGCTTGTATTTTCTTATATTTCAATATCTCATTTTCAGAGGAAATTTGATTTTAATACTGCCATAAGAACAGAGAATTGGGAAGAGATCAACTAGTGCCCTCACCTGTCATTAGATGACTACAGCAGGTAGATCATATACACCAAGCTTAATCTTAAAAACTACAGCTGTTATCTTTATTCACCTATGGTTGCTAAAAAAGATCCCCCAAAATCTCCCCTTCCTGATGATGGGAAATTTGCCAGATTCCAGAGAAAAAAGAGCAGCTTTAGCGACAATTAGGAGCAAACCTGTCAAGCCCCACATGCGTGTTTCACTTCTCCTCACTGGTTACTTATACATTATTTACTTGCTTTAGCTGATTAGTGTTACTAGGACTTCATTGTGCTGCAGGAATAGAAATTCAACTGCCATGATGTGTGTGGTTTGACAGCTTCCCCAGGACCTGGTGGGTGGGGGACAACAAGCTGTCCCTGAGCCAGCAGTGCTTGTGGCCAAGAAGGGCAAGGAGATCCTGGGATGCATTACAAAGAGCTCTGGCAGCAGGTCAGGGAAGTGACCCTGTCTCTCTGCTCAGCCCTGCGGGGGCACATCAGGAGTGCTGGGTCCAGTTCTGGGCTCCTCAGGACAAAAGGGGCACGGAGCTCCTGAAGCAGAGGGTGACAAAGAGGATGAGGGCACTGGAGCATCTCTCTTGTGAGGAAAGGCCGAGGCAGCTGGGGCTGCTCAGGATCCAGAGGAGAGGCTGAGAGGGGACAGCGTCCCTGTCTGTCAGTGTGAGCAGGGAGGGCTCAGAGCAGGGACGGGCAGGAGCTGATGCCCAG